>JAPSGF010000006.1:4777182-4875418 GCA_035772895.1 Perdix hodgsoniae | reverse complement strand
AAAGAAAGAAAGAAAGAAAGAAAGAAAGAAAGAAAGAAAGAAAGAAAGAAAGAAAGAGCATAAAGTCAACATAATTCCATGGAGGAAAGTTTTTCTTTTATTTTTACTATAAATAGGGTGAAAAATATATGTATTTTGAGATGGATATGAAGTGAGAAAGTCCTCCTACCCTCCTATCTGTTCCATTCAGGTCCTGTTGTGATTTTCCCAAGATGTGCAAAAGAAGCAAGGGAAACTTCTAATTTTGTTCCTCAGAACCAAAAAGGAAAAATGAATGTGTTGTACTTTATGTTTTCTACCCCCCTTATTTCTGAATCACAGCTTCACCGGTCTATAATGAAAGGAAAAAACAGAAGACATCTAAAGTTCCCGGTATTCATTGAATACTCAGTTTTAAAGAACAAGATATCAAAATTCCACTTCATCTTTTAGTACCTGAGAGATTTTAACCACTTGAGATTTTCAGGTTTTCAGAAGATAGAAAACAAACTGCCAGCAAAGAGAGAACTTGAGAGAGTGACTGGAAGAACTGCAGTAGGACTTTGCTACTCTTCATGTTTCAACATCTTTCCTACACGTTCACTGCAGCAAAGGAAAAACAGTCAGAGCATTGGCATTTTCTTGGTACTTGGTATGTGGATCATACTTTCAAACAGAAATAGCTTGACTGCTTTAAGAGTCTAAGTATCCTGTTGAATATCTCAAATATTTCAAAGACGGGGTTGTAAGTAGCAGCTTTTACAACATTCATAAAATCATCTTTTACATTTGATTATTTTTGTAGAAAACAACAGTTCAAAAAAGTAATTAGCCCACTATCTCCTTCTCCAAATCATTCCTTCCTTCCACTCTCAGTATTTTTCTCCATGAATAGATGATGGGTCAGCTGTTACACTGCTGCTCTGCAAATGAAAGCAAAGGTTTGATTCCCTACTGTGCCTTCATGACCTTGAGTCATCCAGAGCTGCTGCTGCTGCATCTCTGTGTTTCTGTGATGCTGAATTAATGTAAGGAGCTTGATGCTGCAGGACTGCAGGCGGATGAAATACTGAGACACTGGGCAGCGCCGTCATGGGCAATTAGCAAAATATAGAAAATACAGAGTTAGCAAATATGTAAATTTAGCTTTTTTTTTTTTTTTCCTTTTAAGAACCCTTATATCAAGAATTAATTTACAGTGGAGAAAAAGATCTCTCACCTGAGTCTGCAGTAATCTTGGCTTATTAATAACCCCTTTTATCTTCAAATCAAATAAAGGTACAGAAGAAAGCGACTGAGAAAAAGGACACAAATTGTCTCTCCTAATTTAAACCAGCAATGACAAGGCTAAGGTCAGATCCCACAACAGTGTTTGATCAAGTGCTCTACCTGACCAGACTGTCTTATGCACAAAGAATCGTGGAATCATAAAATCACAATGTTGGAAAAGACCTACAATATCATCTAGTCTGACTGTCCTCCCACTACCGTTGCTACCACAAGCTACTAAACCATATTTCGTAACTAAACCAGGGAGGCATCTTCTGATTCCTAGTCAGGAAAATTTGTTTTATATTACATATTACTGAGTACAGAGAGTAAAGACTGAAGAGAAGAACTAAAGTTAGAATGATGCAAGATTAATTTTTGTAAGCAGTACCATGGAACACATACTTTGTATCCTGAATTCCTCTCCTACTTCTAATCCTTCAACAGATAATAACATGAGTGAAAAAAGATTTCTTTTCAGAAGAAAATTCTGTTCTTTTCCTCCCTTCAACTACTGAGACTTCTTGTTGCTAAGGAGGAATGATGTGAAGCCATTAAATTACTTCAGTGAATTATAAATGCAATTTGCTGAAACAAATATGTTTTATTGAGTCAATTTGTGAGATGTGGTAAAATTAAACCAGATATGCCAACATAAAGAAATAGCTCATTTTACCTTTACCCTACTCTCCATGAAGAATCAAATGTATGTACAGAATATTTTGACAGTAAAGTCAAAATGAGAAAAAAAAAATCTCAAATGTACCATTCAAATTTTATCCAAATGTTTTACAGATAAACACCATCTCTGAAAGGATACTGCTATGCAGGCAGTATACTATATCTACAGCAGGAAGAGTAATCCAAGATGGCCATGGACTAATGCATTCTCAGCCTAACAGTTGGCGTTCTCTGAAATCTTTCCTATATAAACAGGAAAGGTGACATCCCTACAGACCTGTGCCCAGTACATACAACTAAGCTGATGGCAAACTGAGTTGAGATCTTTTTAATGTAATAATTCTAAATACTTGTGCTTTATATTTCCTTAGCTGGAGTTGAAAAGATTGTACAGGCTAGAGACACATGCAAACGATAAAGGATGAATTTCAACCACGAATTTATATGGATGGTATTCCTTTTGTATTATTCACAAATTAGATGAAGTATTTTAAGTCTTGTGCACTACTGTCAAATGGTTGTTTTTTTCTCTTCATCATTTCTGTGCAGAGCAGTTCAAAATTGACAGTGCCCCATCCTTGGAAGTATTTGTTTAAGGCCAAGATGGATGGGGCCCTGGGCAGCCTGATGTAGTGGGTGGCAACCCTGCCTAGAGCAGGGGGGTCAGAATTAGATTATTTTTAAGATCCCTTCCAACCAAAGCCATTCTGTGACCAGTTCAATTACAGCAATTATCAGAAAAACACAGAACAATGTCATGTCATTTTTTCCCATTATCTCCTACAAAAATGGATGTGTCCATTTCAGAAAGTTTCCCACATTCTTCTTATGACTTGGGTCCAAGTCATCAAAAGATCAAAAGGAAAAGATGCCAAGCCTTGCTAAGTGCTTAATTACGTTTGGAAAGAGCCTCAGGATACTGACATAACAAGAATTTTAGTCAACCCGAACTCCTAAACCATTCTTCAATTAACAGTACTTGTCAACAACTCAAAACTGTTTATATTTCTCATACATTTCAAATAAGGAAAGTTTTGCATTTGTGCAGTTGACATCAACTTCTAAATGTGATAATTACGTTGTAACTTGTAAAAGTATTGCAAATCTTACAGAGCATGCCCTGAGAAATTTTATTAATTTCAATACAAACTTTTTCATTCTGTTTAGTTAAAAATCACTAATTAAATTCCAAATCAAGATTTCACAGATTTATAGAACACCCCGACTTAGAAGGGACCCACAAAGATCAGTCGCCTCAAATTCCTTGGAATTAACCTTCTGCATATATTCCACAGAATAAAGAAAAATTCCATAGAAAAAAGGAGGATGTATTTAGCATAACAAAACTTCAACCAATCCACTCAATCCATCTCATTTAAGAAGCCACGCTTGGTTTACAGTCACACATATTTTTTGATGAAGATGAATGAAACATACCATATCTTCAATTTTAAAACATGTTTTTTGACTTCTGTTAAGTTTTAAGGGGAATAATAGCCATCCAAGTATAATTTTTGTTGTTTTCATGTGCCAAACCCTATCCCAGAGAATACTCCTCTCCTTGACAGTTCATGAGATTATCAACCATGTCACATTTTACTCCACTCATTTTGCTCTTCTCCAGTAAGCATGACTGTAGTAGTTACACCTGCAGGAAGTGTTAGGAGCTATAAAACAAACATAAATTTGTGTTCAGACAGTACCAAGATCTAATGATTTGGAATTCAGGATATTACACAAATAGAATTTTAGTAACATGGATCATTTATTTTCAAAGTACCAGGTCTCACTGACTCTTAAGAATAGAATACTCCTAAGATATTCAGGATGAATATCTTCCACAATTGGACTGATGAGATAAATTGTGCCAATGGTAAAAAGTCATGAAGAAGCAAAAAGAGATTATTTATTAAAAGTCATTTAATAAAATGTCCACATGTAACTCAAAACCTGTAATGGAGGTTTATGCAGAGGTTTATGTCTTTTGTTGTATTTTCTGAAGAAGAAACTCCATTTGTGCATTTAGATTTGGCTGTCCTTTCTTGGTCCTCCTACTGAGTACTTTATAAGCTTCCATTTTCTTTTGCTTGTACAACCTTTGAGCTGCTTCTCTTTGTTGCTTTCTTTTTTCTGCTTCCTAAAATAAAACAGATATGATTGTGAAAAAAATGTATAAACAATATATTTTTTTTATAAGAGCACTAGTTATCAGGTACTGTAGTGATAGTAGGCCATTGACTTTAAAAGCTTAATTAGGACTGCTTCAGAACATAACGCAATCAAAATATATATTGTCTAAAGCTTCAAGAGAAAAGACAGGTTTTCTTAGTAGAATATCCCACAAAGGAAGGTTTGGCCCCAAAAATGCACTACATCCTTTCTGTCAAATGTGCTCCTTTTTTTCCTAAATGAACCAAGTGCCCAAAGTTGTCCACCTTCCCCTTTTCAGTGCAAGACTGAAAGAGCTTGATTCAGCAACGCCATGAAAATGCCATACCAACCCAGATGTGCTAGGATACTGCCACGAGACTGGCAGATATGATATGGGAAATATTTAAGTGTTCTGTTTGTGATACTAACATAGCATCACAAGCAACATGATGTTGTGATGCTTAATCAGGACTGAAATTATAGTGACCAGTCCTCTTCAAAGCAAAACAGACTGCTGCCTTTACGGAGATAAGAAAAAGATGTAATTTAATATTCAACTGTATACACATTATTTGTCAAGGATGCTTCACACATACAACCAGAACACTAATGGAGGCACCTGCTCTATCTGGATAGTTATGATATGTTGGGTGGAGTGGGGGACTGTGTGCTTTTTTTTTTTTTTTTTTTTTTAAATCAAAGAGCTTGCATCCTCTTTTCTAGCATAATTTTAGCAAGTAGTCTGGTCAAGCTAACTAGCTTCCTTCTCTTGTATCCTGTCCTATGTAAGCCATCACAAATCAGACTTAAAGCTTCTTATCAAGTTTATTAATTGAAATTCAATGCCGCGATGACCACAAAGGCTGACATGTCTGCAGAATGTCCAAACATATAAGTTTATCAATTATATTTTTGTCTTCCATGGTCTTTCATAAATAGCTTCTGTGATGTACAAAAGTTAGTAAGAATGTTCTCTAATGTTGGAATGTAAAATTAACTAGAAGTAACACCCCCAAACAAATGAAGGTCTAAATACTTCTTGATGAAATAAAAATCCCTCTAACAGCAAATGCAAGACCAAGAACCAAGAGTCATAATTCCAAAGACCTGAATGCCTGCACATCAATGGCAAGCTGAAAGACTGAAACATCACCAGTATCTGTGCTCCTCTCCCACAGTCCTATTTGAATCCAGATGGAAATAGTGTTAAACTACTCTGTGCCTAAAATTCAGAATGATCTGTTTAACATTTACCTCTTTCTTCTTAGCACGCTCAGCCTGTATTTTCTCATACTCTTCTTTTGCCTTCTGATTGGATGTTTTTTTCTTAAACTTTCCTTCAGTTGTGACTGGTCTGTAAGAAAAAATACACAAAATTCAAATATGCCTGCTTGCAGATAGCCCATCACCACATATACCACAGCCACTTCAGAATCAGTCTTGCACTGTTTTCTGTGTATGGGGTGAAGTTAATTAGAAATATAGATTTATAGATTACATGAGAGAAGAGCAAAACTCATCTTTCCATATTGTATGAATACCTAATTGCACTACTCTTGCACATAATGCTATTTGGTATCATGCATTGTAATGAGCATCTAGCAACATAGCAAACTAGATGTCCTCATTCCAAGTGAACTAAAGACTGGACTGCACGGAACTTTTAGTAATGCACACGTCCTATCTGCTGGATCTTCAGTGAATAGCATATAGGAAGACTAAGCATTGCCTAAAAGAGGATTTTTCTCTCCATCATACAAAGTCTTCTGAGCTTGAAAAGCTGGACTGTTGCACTAACTTTGAGCTGTGTTATCTCCTTCTAGTTCTAACACATGCACACAACTGCAGAGATATGAGGACAAGCATATGTCAGCAAACTGCGCAGCAGAGAGTTCACATTGACATGGCAAAGTGAAAAAGATTAGTAGCAACAATGCCTTTCTAAAACTCTTATTGAAAAAGATGGCACATATAGTATACTATGCCCTTAACATTCTGAATTTAGGAGACAAATCTATGTTCCTTCCCAAATTCAGAAAGAAGTTACCCCTCACAAAAGAAAACTACAAAAAAACACTCCCACAGTGCCATTTGTCTGGCATTTATTATCATACATTTATAACAGATGTACAGATGTCTCTTTTTTTTCTGATTCACAATAAGTCTTTTATGTGTGGTATCAAACATTTCACACTTGAAAAACATAAGCCTTGCTAAATATTTAACAGCTGTTCACAGAATGAGTTTTTGTTTAGTCTACTGTTCATAATAAAAGACTTCTGGAATTCACCATAATCATCTCAGAAATCTCAGGTAGAAAATCAAGAAGGTAAGTGAATAGATTTGCTCATAGCTTTATGAAATACAGCTCTTCTGAAGGAAAAAAAATAAAAGTCTTCATTATACTCTGATCTCCATCTTGTGGCAATATTAAGTAATGACACCTCATCTCATAACTGCAAAACTACTTAAAAGGCAACGTTCGCTAATATTTTAACAGAATTACCTAATCAAAGCCCTATTTTACATCCCCATAGAGCACTGAAGTCTACCTAACAGCGTCACTGCACCTCACACATTAGCAGCCACACTCACATAAAATTACAAATTTTGTTTATAATCACAATGACTCTGGGTAAAGTTAAAAAAAAAAAAATCTGGTTTGAAGAAAAGCCTAACTTCTGCAGCAGTCATCTCTGTGAATTAACTGCCCATTCCACACACAACTCTATTTTTCTCCTACTGCAGGGCTTGGATCTGACTGCCTCTCTCTGTACTCTCTTGCATGTTCTTCTCCCAAAAGTTTAAATGTACACAGGGCTTGGAATTCAGAGATCTACATTACTCCCTGTAATGGGAACAAAAAGGCATCGTTTAGATTGGACATAAAAAATAAGTTTTTTACAATTAGGGTGGTGAGACACTGGAACAGGGTGCCCAGAGAGGTGGTGGACGCCCCATCCCTGGAGACAATCAAGATCAGGCTGGACCAGGCTCTGAGCAACCTGATCTACCTGTACATGTCCCTGTTCAGTGCAAGGGAGTTGGACTGCATGATGTTTAAAAGTCCCTTCCAACTCTAAGATTCTACGATAAATAGTATAAAAATTGGTCAACACTCTGGAAACCCTAAACACCATTAAGTAAGCTGATTCTGATTTAAATACAACAAAGCTGTATCCTTACATTTTCTAAGAATTCAGAAAAACAGTGAAGGCTTATGTGCAATTTTTTAAGCAAATCATCATACTGAAGTACACGTAAAGTGTAAGATCCAGAATACCTCTGTAAGCATAAAAACCATTATTTTTAAAGAAGTATTTCCATGACTTACTCTACTGCATTATTAAGCTTTTCTTCTGATAGAACTGAAACATTTGGAGACTTGTGCTGTTTCTTAAGCCTCTCCTCCTCCGCTAGGTAGAGATGCTTCAGATGCTCTGGGTAAGTATCTGTGAACTGATCAGCCCGTGGTGAAGAGATCTTCCGCTCCTTCTTCAATAATTTCCTGTATTTCCTTTCAATCTTCTGTTTTCTCCGAAATGCAAATCCTCGTCCTGTAAGCACAAGGAAAAAAGGAGTCAAATGCTGCTTCCCGGAGCAGCAGCAAACCATGTAGTTGTTGCCAGGACCATTTCCTATTCATTTTCTTCCCAGAAGAGGACACTAATTCGGATCATTTTCATTAGGACCTTTTAAATACTCAGGGGAAAAAAAACTGATAGAAACCCAATTCCTACTGCAGCTTGTACAAACGTACTGAGAATTACTGCCTGAACTTCACCATCACTGCAAACACGCTACTTTATGGAACACAGCACACGTTACGCTGCTGATACAAGCAACGCAGCGGGCTTAGGGAACCTGCGCGGCTGCAACGCCACAGACAAGCCGCTCAGCTGCGTGACCATAAGCCGGCAGCGTGATTAGCGTCAGTGTTCTCCCGACACCCGCGCTCCCGCAGCCAGACTCACCCTGCTGGACGCTCCCCAAAAGGCCGTGCATTGCCGTGGGCCTCCACAGCCGCTTCCGCTGCGGACGCCGGGCAGCACCGCCTGCGTTTTCCACGGCCCCGTGCTCGGTCCCTGCACGCCGCGCCGCCGCCATCGCTGCCTCAGCGTCGCACAGCTGCTACGTCACCATGGCGCGCCGCCTCCGCTCGGCGCTCGGCGCTCGGCGCTCGACTCGCTCGGCGCTCGACTCGCCCGCCTGCCCGTCCGGCGGCGGCGCCGCGAGGCGGGCGGTAGTCGCGAGGGGCCATGCGGCGGACGCGGGGCGCGCTGCCGGCCCAGCTGCCTGCGGCAGAGGCGGAGGAGGGGCTGCGGCGCCTGGCGCGGTTCCTGGCGCGCGCGTTGCCGTTGTGCCGCGCCCACACGACGGAGTTCTACGCGCGCGGGCTGTGGGAGCAGCTGGTGGCGGCGCGCCCCGAGGTCGTGCTGCAGGCGCTGCGGCGCCCCCTGCCGGAGGCCTCCGGCGCCGCGGCCGTGCGGTGGGGTGAGTCGCGGCGGGGCGTAGCGGCGGGGCTCGGGCAGGGATCTGTAGACACCTGCGCGCTTACGGCCTGCCGCTACGGTGTCTCAGGCGGTGTAGGCGCTATCACGTTCTGTCCTCGTGTTCAGACTTCCTTGGCCTCCTCCTTTCTGTGGCAAAGTCAGATTGCAGTCGCTTCCCTTTGCTTTAATAAAAGGAGAATCTCACACCACTCTGCCGAGCTGCTCTTTATTCCTCCACCTTTACCGGCTGCTTTTCCGCAGCTGTTTCCACAGTGCTTTGCCGCTGCTTTACCCTCCTGGAGCCCTTCGTGCTCCTCCGTCTATGCGGACCAGCAGTGCTCGGCTCACTCACGGCGGCGTCTTCGGAACCTCCATAGCACCGCCTCGGTGCGAGGAATTGCGCCCAGAGAGGCGCTCGTAATGTTAGGTGGTGTCGTGGTCTCATGTCAAACTTCCAGCCCGTTCACCTTGTTTTGAGTGAGAAATGGCACGAAGCTCCCAGCTGGCAGATGCCTTCCCTCGAACTAATTTCTGAATAACTGGATCAAAATGAACAAATACATATATATATATTTATACATATAAAGTAAATCCATAGTGGAAAGATGTAACTGTTAAAGTCCTCCAAATGTTGAAACTGTGGAAATGTGGAGGACAGCTGGAAAAGACTTAAGCGTGGCTTTCCTATGTCTGTTATAATGAGTGCCTGGCAGAGGAAGACAGAAAGCAGTTTTATTTCTGACAAGAGCTATTTAAGAAGCACTTCATATTTTTAGTAATTTTCAAGTAACTCAAGAGGAGGCCAGCTATGAAACTATGAGTGAATTTACTGCTCTCCATGTAAAAGGGAAACGTACCGATAATGTGCTCTCAGGCAGAGTAGAGAAATGAAGATAAAGCATCTGAAAGGTTTGTTATTTTGGGGACCTGAGCCCTGGCAAAGAGATCAGCTTCAAAACTAAGGTAAAATCTTTGACAAAGAATGTAGCGGAGGAAAAAACTGCATCATGCCAAAGCTTGTTAAGCGTAGATAGCTCTCATGTAGCGTTAGCTCTGGGATATGGCACGTGAAATGACACATGAGGCAGAAGAACATGTGGAGTGCAATGTAAGGGTCCACAAAAAACAGCATGTGGAGCTGAGTACATTTTGGCATAAACGGCAAACAGATAATAATTTGAATTTGGATAGTGATTGAAGAGCTGCGAATTGCGACATCGCTCGTAACATTTGTCTCTTGGATCTGAAGACCTTCAAAATATTAACTGTAAGACTCCTTTAAAAAAAAAAAACAGTAAAGCAACCAACACAAAACAGAACTAATTTATGCATGGAAAAGTCACTGGGTTATGAATTAACTTTGGGAGCCAGATGGAAACAAGACAAAGATCCAGTCAGCAAGCAGAAGTGTTGGGAAGTGGTGAGCAAAACCTTTAAGTCAAGTATATTTCAGAGGTAATGTCAGAGTCGGAGCTGATTTTAAGCAATAGTGGGAACATAAAATAGACTGTAATTGAGTCTAGAACAAAACGGATATTTGAATGAAGTCATCAAAAAGAAAACTGTAAAGGAAAATTACCTTAATCCTAACTGTATGTATGGGATAGCTCATGAAATGATTCAGACGCTGAGGTGGTGGCCTGTTAAGTAGAGAGGCAGGAAGGTAGAATATTGCATTGTAGAATTTTAAATTGGAAAATCATTTTCTGAGCTATATTCAAAGTGTGTGCTATAGAATCTAATACAGGAATTACTGGATCAAAGGACACAATTTACGGCTAAAACGAAGCATATGTTTTAGGAAAGTGTGTCGCCTTCCTGCTGAGGCTATGTTTCTTATTTTAAAATTATCAGATATTTAAACATTAGTTATATGCATATAGTTTGAAATGAGTACTAAATGCTCTCCTAACATGCTGTCATTCACGGAATGACCTTTTTCTTGTGAGGAGGTGTAGCTATGAGAAGAGATTTGTTCCATATGTCCAAATGACACTGGAGTCATGTACCCCAAATACCTTACGCACAGTGTGCGTAAAATGACATTTTGATTTCATCTGGTAAAACCTTTGCTCTCTAAGAGTTTGTGCATTTATACGTTCACATTCCCAGCACTACTATGGAAGTTTTCCAGAATCTCAAGTGAAATTAAAGGGGAACGCAAACTGCACTTGACGGAATTGATTTGGAAATGGGAGGTCGTCAGTTCAAATTCACATGGCTCTGCAAATTAAAAAGTAACATTACTACAGATTGACACAAAACTGTTACTGTGCATTTTGATGAGTACGCATGCTAAGCTGTAGTTTTCTCTTAGATAAGCAACAAATTACAATTCTCTTGTATGGTATTGTGTGCAAGAGAAAGATTACATGTTCTTCAGCTTAGTTTTAAATAATATTTTCAGACACTCATCAGATATTTCATTGTAATGATGACATAAAGGTTAGATGGTTTCCAGTGGCACTGTACAGATTTTTTTCAGAGCAGTTTTTAGATATGGAAAACCATTTTATATATTTTATACATTTAAAAGCTAACATTTGCCATATTGCATCTTGTTTTATCATGTGATTGCTGCAAATTGGACGCAGGCACAGAAAATCTCTGCGTAATTTCTCTCATATTTTACTGTAAATTACTGTTTATATTATAATTCCTTTTTTTTTTTTTTTCATATATTTCTTTCCTTCAAAGATTTATTTGCAAGTATATGGACTGTCTGGTTAAAAAGACATATTACATTTTGTCTTGAGAGCAACCAAAGTAGAAACAGTTTGTGAAAGCTACAATTTTTAATATTTGTAAATAGCAAGTAGTCCAACAACTGCCTTTAGTGTGGAGATGGTCTGCAGAGATGTGTCTTACTTTTTGGCATAGGATGGTGTGGTTTCCCTTGATATTTGTTATCTGCAGAATATTTGCTTCTGCTTTTGATCTTTGTGAGCTATTTGAAAGGTAGCTTGAAAAATTAGGGTGAATATCTTCCTTTGTAGGTTTAATGTTTTTCCATAGTGCCATCAGGGTAGTAGTGTAAGATGGGCATGTGTATGGTTGTTTCTATTTTTCTTTTTCTACTGTAGCTAGGTTTTGACTGACAACTCATGTGCAAAGGGTTATAGTAAATGGGGTTACATGAGGCTGGTGACCAGTCACTAGTGGCTCCATTTTAGGGCCACTTCTCTTTAATGATCTGTATATGGGATTTAACTGTATACCAAGTTCACAGATGGCACTAAAAAAGGAGGAGCTTCTGACTCCTTTGATAAAAGATGCTTTGCAGAGAGATCTTGACAAAATTGAAGGGCTGGACAATCACTAACTACATAAAATTCAACAAAAGCAAGTGCTGGATTCTGAAATCAGGTCAGAGTAACCCCACATACAAGTACAGACTCAGGGACAAGAGGCTGGAGAGCAGCCCTGCCAAAAGGGTTTTGAGGGTGCCAATTGATGGCAGTTTGAATGAATCATCACTGTGCCCTGGTAGCCAGAAGGGCCAACTGTACCCAGCAGGGGAAGTGGAGGGATTGTCCCAATCTGCTCTGTGGTGGTGTGACCTCACCTCCAGTGCCGTGGGCAGCTTTGGGTACCATGATATAAGAAGGGCATAAAACTATTGGAGAGCCTCTAAAGGAGGTCTGTGAAGAAGAGGAAGGGTCTGGTAGGAAAGACACCCAAGGAGTGGCTGAAGTCATCTGTTTCGTTAAGCCCAGAGCGGAGGAGCTGAGGGGAGGCTTCATGGCAGCCTGCAGCTCCTCACGAGGGGACTGAAGGCACAGTGCTGAGCTCTGCTCTGTGACAGTGACAAGTCTTGAGGAAATGAGGAAAGTCATGTTGGGGATTGGGAAAAGGTTCTTCACCAAAGGCAAGCAGGCACTGGAACAGGCTCCCCAGGGCAGCCCCAAGCTGCCAGAGATCAAGAGACATTTGGACCATGCTTTCAAAAATGTGGTTTGATTTCAGGTGGCTGTCTGTGGGGCTTGGAGCTGGTCTTGGCCATCCTGCTGAATCCCTTCTAATTCAGAATATTCTATAGATTCTGTGTTAAGTTTGTTCGTATAATTATGTTGCATTTAGAGATGTAAGTCTCCAATATATTATACACCAATAAGCTGTACAGTATGTACAACTGTGGGTCAGTATAATAAAACAAGAGGTATTACTTTTGGAGCACCCCTGTATTTCACTTTTATCTTTCTTGAAGGTTAATCAACTAAAAATTAGCAAATGTTCTCAAGTTCAAACAAGAAGCAGTCATTCAGAGTGAAAAATGGCTTTCTTTTTTGATTTTCTTATCACAGAGAATTATTGTAAGAAGTACCATACAGGCACTGAATTTAATTCTGGTTATGGCTTATAATATTTATGCTTTCATAGCTCTAAACGTTTTTTTTACTAATGATTGTCTTGGTATTGTTACACTGTGAAAATAAATGTGTTGATGTTTTTGTGACTGTTTTCAGTGGACTACAGAAATTTATATGAGATCACTACTCATGTATGAAAATTAAGAGTATTAGAAAGGGGGTGAATAAAATAGATCTATCCTTTGTACAGGTGGGCAGGCCCACATATTCTGGAAGGTTGCTGTGCTGTGCACTTTCTCATTATCTACCCACAGGAGAAAAGACAAACCAGGAAATATTTTTAAAATGAATGTTACAATTTATTTGCAGGTCTTGCTTGCTATCATCTATTATAAAACATTTGTAGGTGCTTAGAGATCTAAAATTACTTTCACCAAAACTATAGAGAATTCAGCAAATATGTTTAGCTAAAATACAGAGGAATTAGAAAATACAAAGCAACCTCAGATTTAGTAAATGATTCTTACCAATGTATGTTTCACTTAAAAATAGATGTACATTTTTGAAAAGGGAACATTTTCTCAAGAGCTAACTAATGCCAGACTGGAATCTTTCATCCTCAGTCAAACAAAATATGCACTGGAATTTAACTTTGGCTCAAACCTGATTGGTAATAAAAATTAATTTAATTCTCCCAGCAGATTCACCATAGAATCATAGAATCATAGAATGGCTTGGGTTGGAAGGAACCTCTGACACATGCAGGGCAGCCAACCTCTACATTTAATACTAGACCAGGCTGCCCAGGGCCCCATCCAGCCTGGCCTTGAACACCTCCAGGGATGGGGCATCCACAACTTCTCTGGGCAGCCTGTTCCAGTGCCTCACAGGCTACAAAGCAGGTTGGAAATGATGTAAATGTATTGTGTTTAAGTCAAGACTTACGTTGAACAGCTTCAATTCTTATAAAATAATATCTAATAGTATATATATTGTTAAATGGAGATAACTAAGAAAGACATAATGAGCACGTTTGTAAATAGAAGTGTTGATGTTTACTGAATTATTTTGTTGGTTATATTAAAGTAGCTCTGCTAGAATAATAGTTTGCCACATTAGCACTAGTTCAGATAAGAGAAAATCTTGACCTACACTCTGAAAGGGGAGGAAAATAGCTGTAGAATAATAGCAAATTTTCAAATGCGAAATAAATTGTTACTTCTGTCTATACCAAGTATTTATTTCTTTTTGTTCTATGGGAAGACTGCTGCAGGGGTGCTAAGCATTTCTAATAGAAATCTCTTCTTTTCCATACAGATGACGACAAATTTTCTGATGTGTTTTGTGAAAACTCCAAGAAACTTATCAATGTACATTTATTTGCCCTGGCTGCCAAGCATTATTCTTTGCCTAACCTTGGAGTGTGTACCCCATTAGAAGAGATACTTGAAGCACTGAGAGGAGACAGCCAAGGAACAAGTGGTATATTTGCATTTCAGTTTTTATTCTCTCACTACAGGATCTGCAGAGTTTTTATTCCAGAGGCTGGTTTTATGTTCTGTTTTTTCTTTATTATTATTATTTATTTGGTTTTGTTTTGTTCTTACATGCATTTCCTTCCTACATGCTTCTCAAATTCAAATCTCATTTGTTCTTAGATAATTTCCTCATCGCCGTTTTTTTTAGAAAGTGGCTTCTTGTGCTTAGATTTCAGCAGAGAGGTGACAAGATTCAGACTTTCGCTGAGATTCTCTGTGTTTCGAAGGGGTTGTGACAGGCAATCAGGCACATCATTATTCAATTTACAGATGAAATATCTTATTCTCTTTGTTTTTCTTCTCCCACAGCAAAGCAAATTATGACTGCTAGTATTGTTTTTTGTTTGTTTTTAAGTCTCAGCCTAAAGTCAGGCAGCCATATCTCTTCAGGTGCTGTTTTTTTTCACACAATTTTTGTTTAATGTTAGGTATGTGCTTGGGCGTTTAACTGAATATGACCCAGTAAGAGTCTGATATTTCAAAAGAAGCTGATTTTATTCATTCTGTATTTTTTGGACCAGTACCAAATATGTGTCCTAAAATTAGTGTAGGTTTATTTTCTGTATTTGAAGAGATTGGCTGAAAACACTCTCAAGGTGGTATCTTTACATTGGAAGTCTTCCCTCTAATTTTTTTGTTTCTTTGTTTTGGATGACAAGCTTACATTTATGCTTTGACCACTGTAATTTTCACTGTATCTGTTCTTTATGGAATCTTCAATGATAGGTTTCTCACCATCTTTCAGATTTCTCATTAGTTTTTCAGTCAGACTGTAAGCCAGTAGCCTTTGCTTTCTAGTATGTTTTGTCACTGTAATAAATTAAAATGCCTCTGATGTTTCCCATCCTAAGTGATAGCAACATTAGATACATTAGCCTTCTCTCCTGTTCTCTACAGCAGTCTTCTCTTTCAAATTTTGCCATTTTTCATATTTATCTCCTCAGTTTTGGATTTCTTCAGAATTACTGAAGCAGCTCAGATAGTCTTAATGTTTTGTTGTGCATTGATCTTGCTGTAAGTTTAGTTCCTGACTTCTTTCCTTCTTTTGTTTTTCTTGTTTGACGGCTGTGTGCTGCTTTCGTTTTGCTTGCTCTTTAGCTATTAGCATTTTTGTTATGTTCTCATTCTCTGTCTTCTGCTTAATTTTCAGTAGTTCTGTAGTTCTTCCTTGTTATATATGTACTTGAATTCATGCTTGGATTAACTTTCTCAAGCAAATGTACAAGGATTCTTTCAGCTTTTTCTCATGCAGAATGAAATATAAAATAAGGCAATTGCTAATTATTTTGTGCTGTGTCTTGAAAGAGTTCTGCTTTGTTGGGTAGCTGGGATCTGGGTTTGTGGTATAGTTATTCTAGTGATACTTCACTGAGAAAATAAAATGTTCTAATGTTCTGAACATAAAAAATGGTATTATAATTCAAAACCTTTGTGTTGAACAGGCAAAATATCAGTTAAATTAAATTACTTGCATAAATTAACTGCTTGTGTAGTTCTCTAACTTCTAGAGCATATTGATGCAGGCATATCACTATTCTTACTTAGAATAATTACCTGAAAAGATTAGTTCCAAAATTTACATGTAGTCTGAATGTGAAGTGTTTTTTCCATTTCTTCCTAATGAAGTTCTCTGTGGCCTTCATTGCCCCACTGGGTTGCTTGTGTTGAGCACAAGGATCCAGAAGACCTGGCCCAAGAGGAGCAAGCCAGTAAGGACAGTTTCTCTTTTATACCTGACATAAGGAGAGAAGCTTGCTAAAATATTGAAATGCTAGTACTTTCTACCTTTTCAACATGTTTATGCCCTATGTAATAGTCATGCAATAATTGTTAATAAATCTATATTTAAATTACATGGACTGTCTCAATGATTTTTAGCATATGGTCATCCCAGTCCAATTAAATTGCAGTACTGTAACTTCTGTATAGATGGTGTTGTAAATTATGAATGGACTGAAAATTTCTTTTTAATCTGGTATATCTGAATTTCCAAAGGTAGCAAGGGTATAAAAGATCTGGAAGATCTGCATTAGGCATATATGAAATGCAGCCTCTTCTCACTTTGTCTAGGTTAGAACTAAAGATGTGGGTACAAATAGCACTGTAGAATTAAAGCAGTTTTACAGTTGGAAAATGTCTACTTATGCTAGGGTTCACAACGTAAACAAGCATCATTTCAGTGCCACTTAGACATCAACCTTTCCTTTATAATATCCAGAGTACTTCTGTAAAGTATTGGAGTTTCACTTTCTTCTTATGTAACAGAAGAATATTTTTGGCATCTAAACCAGACCTCAAAGAAATGTTTTTTTTTCCTATTAGGTTGATGTATGTTTGCTTGTTTGTCAGAATAATTTAAAAACAAACAGACACAAAACTGTCACAATCAACATTTAGCAGAAAACCCAGCAAAAATAAAACTGATAAAAGTAATCTTCTGCAAGCAGTGTAATTTTCCATGTGCTGAAATCTAGGCAGGGTTCATTCTGTAAAATGTAGGTCTAAAAATAATTTAGAAACTTTAGTAACTAAGGTGATAAATACATGTGTAGGTGTGAGCACACTTTTTTTTCTTTTTTTTTTTTACCTGGAACCTCTGTTCCTTTAAGTTGGGTCTTATTTCAGGGTTTGCCCCTGGCGTTTGAAATACTTCGGTTTAAGTACTGTTTGAAATTCTACTGCAGAGTATTACCATGTCAGTCATCTGATCTTGTACTATAGCAAAGGATGGAAGGTGTGATATGTGATGATGGCTCAGAGTGAAGGCGCTGCTTTGGAGACCAGACAAACAAATCTTTTATTTCTTTAAAAATATTCAATATCTGATTCTCCATTTTCTTCTCCTGCTGCCTTTTTGTTTTTTTTTTTTTTTTTTTAATCAAGCTTATCCAAAAAGTTCAAAAGATAAGTAAAAAAAAAGGTTTCTTTTTTTTCTATTTTTATCTTTTTTTTCATTTGAAATAGTTACAAATTAAGAGTTTTTGGGAGGCCACAGATATCTTCACTATTTCAAGCAAATGAGAATCTCTAGTGAATACTTTAGCAAAACACTTGTTTCTGTTTTTTTGTTTTGTTTTGTTAAAAATATTTTAGCATATTATTTTCTTTTGTCAGTTGTTAGATTTTTAATTGTCATAGTAGTTTGTTCTTAAAAAAAACAGATGTTTGAGAAATTGAGAGATCCTGTGGGTTTTCAAGAAATAGAGAAAACGTTATGTTTCTCATGAGCTCAGTGCAATTCCCCACTCTCTTTTAAATAAGTAATGCTCCTGGCTCTGTTCCCAGCATGGTCTGATCAAGGAATGAACATAGATTTTGCCTAATGATCAGATTTTGGACAGACAAACGTATACTGTACAAAAAGCAGAAAAGGGGAAAATATTAATCCCTTTTGTTTTCTAAGAGCATGCTCACCAGTAGCAGGCTTCTTTCATCTACCCTTACCTAGACTTACAGAAATTGCTATCAGTTTAAATTGCTATCAGTTTAACTCATAAGGTTTCTCACAAGGGAGCTGCTTCTGAGCTACTCCTTAGTTGGAAGGATGTGGCTATGTAAACTGGTGGTAGAGGTTGATTTCATCTCATTAATATATTTTGAGTCATTTTCTTCTGAAAACATATAGCAGTTTTGTTATCTATCCATAGTGTAAATAAAAGGGAAAAAAAACTGCATCTTTCTTTAAATTTTACCAGCATTGTCATAACTTTTATTTGAGGTATCTCCCTCTTGATATTTTGAACAAATCGTGAGAATGAACAAGGAACAATGTGTGACTATTAATTGTCCTTGCCTTTATATTTCATATATGTAAATATAAATATGATTAATTATATAAAAATAAATCTTACTAATGAAAAAAATATAAGAAAGTAGTTTTTTTGGTAATAGATTGTGTCTAATATCTGGTCAGGTATTAGATACTTACAGTTAAAAAAAAAACTAATTTAAAAGTAGTTTTTAAAGTAAAAGTATATTCTAAAGTGTTGATTTTTTTTAAATTTATCTCTAATTCAGAGTTTAGTCTTGTAAATACGTAGTGGATGTTTAATTAGAAATTAGTGCCTCTAAAGGCAGTAATTAATTAAAGTAATTGTGCCTTTAAAGTATAAAAAATACTTAGAAATACTTTGAGACTGTAAAATATTCTAATGGATTATAAGTGTTTATTATTATAGATTGTGACAACGTGTATATATTTTCTTAATTTGATGCAGGTATCAAAACTGATGAGTTTATGAATAATAAGAAATCGCATGAAGTACAAGCAATGTCAGAGCTGGTAGACAAAATAGCAAAGTATTGTGGTTTAAAGCAGGTAAGAAGGCATTTCTTAATGTATATTACTGTATAGCTTCCAAATTATTGTCTTTATTCTCTTCAAATACCATATTTTGATGTTTTTCCTCTACTGCTCTGATTTTTTCTAAGTAATTATAGCTAGAAAGAAAAGCCTTTAAGGTCAAGCTGAAGGGCAGTTTTGTTTATAAGTGGGTTGTTCTCAAGGAACTGCCTTTTAGAGAGCCATGGTCATTTCATGACTGAAAAAAAAAGTAAGAAATCTTTTTGTCCTCTGATTGATTGATCAGCTAAAAATTGCACTGCTTTTTGCTAGGCACAGACACTGCCTTGTTTCAGTTGCTGCCTTCTATTGCTGGCAATTTACTGTAGGCATCAGTAGGAGAGCAAAACAGTCTTCACCTGTGAGACACAAGAGGGTACCACATAGGGAGAAATGCAGGTAATCTGAGGAATTTTGAAAGCACATGCATCAGATGGCAAGTTCATCCTCAGATGGTGAAGAATTGCAGGATTTCTCTTCCAAAATGCAACTGAAACTTACCCTTTTCTTAATGTCATTAGGATTGCATAATTCACGAAGACGCTGTCACATGAAAACCTTGTAGATGTTTACTAATGGCCTCTTGGCAAAACACAAGCATCACAACACTTGACTTTTTTCAGTACCGTATTTCACATTGTATGTGTTAGACACATGTTATTTGCTCAGACTGAGTTTATTTTAGATAATGTAAACGATATGTTCTGATGAAGTTCTTCATAGGTTTGGGTCAGTGTCCTTAGAAACTGAAGATCAAAACTCTGAACTGTGACTTGTCTGTTTTGTAAGGAGCAGCTGCAAAGGGCAAAGTTCTAGGCAATCTCCTCATTACAACTGGGAATCTCAAGTAAACAGAGAACTGCAACTAAGGCCAAATATTACTGGATGACTTGCAATCTGTGAGCATCTGCAGTTATTCAGAGATGGTATGAGATCTCTTCAGTAGCTCCATCAGGAGCCAGACACAGTGACAAACGTGGATGCCCTGAACAACCGTAAAGTGTATGCACTCTATAAAGGGTGAAAATGCAGTAGTAACAGATGCACAAAAGTAAATTCTTCTATTTGTTCTATTTGCATATTTTTTGCCTTGCTTACCTTTTTCTTCAGGCAAGTGTCAGTTGTTCAAGTGTTGAAGACTTTCATGTACTGAAAAAGAAAAGTGTAGTTTGCACATAGTGCGATACTAAATATTCTCTGCATTTGCTAGAAGATGAATTGGTGGTGTTTCATATAGCATTTTCATTTTGATTTTAAATACTTCCCATGAGATTTGTGAATGAGAGGAAAGAAAAAGCCATAATCAGAGAGTGAAAAAGTAGAGCCACCTTAATGACCTCACCTAAGTCTCGATGTAGTTGGCTACTAATAAAATCTCAAACTAACAATTATTAAGTATCTGTCAATGCACTACAATTTCAGCCTGTGATTATGCACTTTTATCAGATGACTTGGAGTATCTTTAGGATTATTTTCTATTTATTTTTTGAAAAAAGCGTAGCATTTAATGAAAAATATGGTTGTAATATATCTCTGAATATGAAATGCTGACTGCTTTATATTAACTTTTTTTCCATTTTAGTCATATACAGTGAGAGAATTTATTTGTTCAAAGTTACAAATCCCTAATATATGAAAAGAGCTTTCCAGTACATGTTAAAAAAGAAAAAAACAGAAAAACCTCCTTCCCAGTTATTAAAAAGCAACTTCTATTGTTTTGGTTACCTTTCAACTTAAAACAATATAAGAATTGTAAAGTTTTAGGAGAGTGTTTTCTTTATTGATTTTTTTTTTCTGTCCTACTCGGCAAAACAAAATGTATATAACATTTAATTAAAAATTCTAGAGCTATGAAAACACAACACATGTTTTACAATAGCATGTGTCCTCAGGGTGTTTCTTTCAGATATTACAGATCACTGACGGGTTGAAAAATGCCCTCCATTTCACCTCCATACCATGATGTATAATGGGCAGTACAGCATATTGTCCTCTTGTGGTATTTTACAATATACTAAAATTAATAGTAAAAATGAAAATAAAAGCAAAAATTCTTTTACTACTGTAATTACTTTGAGATTAATGATTTGAATTAAAACATTAAAGCAAATTAATCGAAGTTTTATTCAATTATTTACAGCCCCTCTTAAGCATTGTTGTCCTCATACAAGTGGAACTTTTTAGAAAGAAGTTCTTGATTAAAGTGTGAAAAGAAGCCAGTAGTAATTTTTCTTTACTTAATTGCACATTTGTTTTCTTTAATGTATTTGTGAATGTTTTCCTTGGAAATTGCAGCATGTCCAACAAAAGTTGCAAGTATTATATAATTCTGCATTCACCATCCATTACATTTGTGATTTGGTGCTGGGAAAAATTGTAAGGCGTATGGAGTTCTTGATTTTGTGCTGCCAGAAGGTGTGTTTAAACATAGTACCCAACTGACTGTGGACAGGACCTTTGGAGTTCATTATATCATGGAAATTTCATTTTAAATGTTCATGCTTGGCAGATCTGGTGTGTGCTACTGATTGCCTTTCCTTATGTCATCAAAGGATGGTAAAACAAGGATTAATTTAATCCACTCTGTTTGTTGAGCACAAGATCATTGCATTTTTAGTCAAAATTTCCTTGTTTCAGCGCTAATTTCCCAGTGCTAATTAAACAGTGTGTTATTTTTTCCTGAGAATAGATGCCCTATGCCAGGAAGTGTTCAAGATCAGCTTGGACAAAGCTTTGAGCAACGTGCTCTATTGGTCTGTTCTCTGCCTATGGCAGGGTGCTTTAAGGTCCATTCCAACACAAACTGTTCTGTGATTCTTTTCACTTGTAAACAGCTGAAAAAATCTTAAATAACCAGCTGTTGGTCTTTATAGCCACTAGAAATCAGATGTATGAATCAGGAGTATTCAGTAATTCTCTGTCCAAATACTGACTTCACAGAAGTAGTTAAAATACCTTGTAGAAGTGGAGATGTGCATGTTCTGCATAGTAGCAACATCTGTTACATAAATTACTCCTTGGTAATTACTAAGTAATTACTCCGTGGGCACTTTTCTTTCCCTCAGTTTTAAATAATCTGAGAGGATATTGATGATTAATGTAATATATGACATTTTCAACTTGTATCCTTGGATTATATCAATTCTCTTTCACTGTATATTCTTCTCTACTAATTTCACACAATAAATTTGAGGATTCTCATGTACCTAGACAAGCAAACATGCAGTAATATTATATGGAGAATGTACATGAGAAAGTTGTGTATAGCCTGAGTAGACAATTTTTACTTAATGGCATGTATTCTCCACTGTTTTGTTTTTTTGTTTTGTTTTTTGTTTTGTTTTTGTAGTTTTTAATGGAATTTATTTAATCTTTTCTTCCTAGTTCCATGACTGTACAAATCTTTTGTATTTTTGGAATAATTTTTTTTTTTTTTTTCATTTCTATCAGGATATTTCTGTATTGCATATTCCTACCTAGTTAAAACATATGCAGTTGTGTCTAAGGTGGATACATGTAGTATATTCTGGCATTTACACTTATACAGTCAATTTCAACTTCTTATGAATGTTCAACAAACCAAGAACAAGACATAAAAAATATTCTCAGTCTTTTTCAGGGACATCTACAAAGTCATTGTATCTGTTCAATATAATTTTTGGTTCGTATCTGAACAGAAGTGAATGTTATGATTTCCGCCCCTTAGAGAAATGTCACTGAAAGTGTCACATGCTATCTGCTAGGAGAGAAACCAAACTTTCAACTAGTTATCATTCTTATTCACACCTTCCTCCAGAACAGGCAATGGAAAGCATATGTGATAAATCAGGCCCTTTGTTTTATTACAAAACATCCTTCTGTTACATGGATTCGTATGGATTATTTTCACCAAAAAAAAAAAAATAATTATAATTATAAATAGGTGTTGTGACATAAGAGGCAGTATAAATATGGCATGTCTTTAGGTCACGTCTGAATTGATTATGTTAAGTACTGAATCTGCAGATTTTTTTTTTTTTCTGTGTACTTGGTTTAGTAGACTCTTAAGTGTCTAAACTTAATATGGACACTTCCCTTTCTAATGCAGTATTTTAACCCTGTTTGGCAAGGGCAGCTGGTAGTGTTGGTGATTTACGGTTATTTTCTTCTACAGAAGGAAGTGCTATGTCAAAATACATACTGAAAGTATTTTCCAGAAGTGTCAGGACATGTGCAGTGCATAAGTGCATAAGTCTGTTTTCTAGAGGAAATCAGTTTTGACTTAATTCTGTTTTTTAAAGTCAGAAGGTGTGCCAGAAAGCAGATTTAAGTATAGTAAGAGGGATAACTGATAATTATCAAATCCATACTTAATTTTTTAAGGAAATATTTTGCATTTGATTGAGATGTGACTTGTTGCTCATTAATATGGCTTTTTTCTATTTTTTTTTTTTTTTCTTTTTCTCCATTATTAAGGTGATTGATATAGGTTCTGGAAAGGGCTACCTGAGTTCATTTTTGTCTATGCAATATAACTTAAAAGTTTATGGAATCGATTCATCGAAAACCAATACTAACGGTGCTCATGAAAGGAACAGGAAATTGAAGAAACACTGGAAAACTTATCAGAGTCGAACAAGAGCCAATTCTGAAACCCAGAGGTTGGAAAAGCCAATAAAAAATGAAGTAAAATGTAAAGCTATCAATGAAAAGCCCTTAAATAATAACAGCAGTCTTCAAAGTCAAGACCAAGGGACTACCCAAGACTTAGTTCCTTCTTGTGTTTTCACAAAAGTAGCTGTATCTGAGACCAGCAAACACACTGAGATCAATTTGGCTCAGGCACAGTCTGATGAGAGCGAGCTTTCTGAAGAGGCTCTTGCTATTCTCAGTGTTCTGCCTGCTGATGCTGTAGAAGTTTTTTCTTCATCCCACTGTAACTATGGGGAAGTCTGCGAAGAGGAAAAAACACGAAGAAAAATGGCATTTATCAAGGCTAAAGAGAGCAAGTCAAGTGAATCAAACCTTTATTTTCCATTGACCTCCTACATCAGCGCAGAAACAGAACTCAGTGACATCATAACAGATTTAGAGGTTATGTCACTAATATTTGAAATATATTCTCCTTTGTCTTTATATTGCTGTTTTCATACATCCATAATGTTTGATGTGTGTACATATGTGAATGAATACTCTGACCCAGCTAGTTTACACTAGTATGCATTACAGATTCAGAGATTATTTTTCTACTTTACTATATGTGTTAGTATTGTTTCAAATATGTAAAAGAGCCTTTAGAGTTTATCGAGTAGATGATAATCATATGTCAAAACTAACAGTGTATATATTAACATATTCGAGTATTTTACCATTGCGATTATAGATGACATCTAAGTGTTATGAAAATAATTTTTTATTTACCAGGGAGGCAAATATCTTAAGCACTGGAATTTCAGTTTTCCTGAAATTTCTCGAAGTTTTATATTTTTATAATTTCAGTAAAACTTTGAAGGCATGAAATAATTTATTGAATACAGTAATCAACATAAGGAGTTTATAATGAGCCATCTATTTAAATAATGTTGTTATATTTTGGCCTTTCCATGTTACTTAGTAATCTGCTAGCTGACAGGAACTGCATCTACACGTGCAAGTACAAACTCAGCTGCCCAAAAGCAGTGACACAAGTCTAGAAGCTGCTCCTGTGCCTGAGCTGACGTATGTTGATAGAGTAGATGTAGTCAGTCTTTTATGGAAAGATGAAAACTTGTATGCATTCATATATTCAAATGTGTATTTCATTTCTAATTTAGGAATACATGTTTGTGTTACGTACTGTCTTTACATACCTCTCAACAGTAGGTAAAGCATCTGCTTTTACATGTTTTTGCATGTTTGGATTTTATATCCTCTTAGTATATGATTTGTATGATACAAAAGGCAGGAAAAATCCTTCATCAATACCTGTCTTTAAAAAAACTGTAAAAAGTAAAAACTGTATTGTGGTTAAAAAAAAAAAAAATCAGATTGCATGCTACATGTGATGAATATACATAATCAGAATGCCTTAAAATAAGCAATCATTTAAATGGCTTTAAAATATTTTTGACATTTTTAGAAAAGTTGTTTTGCAAATAGTCTTACAAACATTCACATTTATTATTTTAACCATATATTGTGATTTTTTTCTCAGTTTTTTCTAAACTGGGGGAAAAAACGTGGAATGGGTAAAATTAGTATTTATTGATTTATACTGTAAGTCCTGAAATTTATTTGAATTGCTGATGAAGTGTGGGGGTGGAAGTGTGTGTTTGTTTGTGGCCCATGACAAATGCTGAGATACAAATTTTACTGCGCTGACACCAACGATCCAGAAAGTGTTTTCAGTTACACCTAGGCAACCTCAGTGAAGCCGGGGATGGTCCAGAAGCGTGCCTGACCCAGACAGATCATGCTTATATTGTTCAGAGGTTTTAAGCATTGTAATCTGTTTCCTGGATATGAAATGGATGGCATACGGTAGCCATCTTCCACTCACTTTCCCCTGAAAGAACCTCTCTGACTTTAACACAGCGGTTTAAATGCTGCTTTTGCAAGTGAATATCTTCCATTAGCCTCCAGACATCAGTATTGTTCTGCTCTATTTTATGTGGAAGAAAAGCTTTGTGTAATGGTAAACTGGAGTTGACAAGCAGGAAAAAAGTCTTTAAAAACTAAACTGAACTGAAACTGAACTTTTGCCACCCAAAAATTCTGGATGCTAAGACAAGGAGAGGGCAATCAAGGAGAAGTAGCAAAGAGCGAAAAAAAGAACAGTAAGAAAAGGGTACACTATGGTACAAATGTGTACTGTACAGAACAAAAAAAAATAGATATGTACATAGAATCAGAAAGGTCCCACAACCGAATGTTGGCTAATTATTTGTTGATTATGTTTAATAAATAAGGCTGAAATCCAAAGCAGTAAGCACCATTTTTAGATCCCAGTGCTGGAAGGGAAAAGTCTTGTTCTGAACAGTGAGAAAAGAGCTGATTTAGATGGTGAAATAGGAGAAAATGGGAAACTGAGGAAAAAGGAAACCAGAAATTAAAATGGACAGAAGAATGGAGTATTTGAAGTTCTTTATTTTAGGGAAGAAAATTATGTTATTAGTCGTAGGGACAGCACAGTACAGCTACAGTTCTGGAAGTAACAAAGCAGATGAAGAAGGGCCTGCTCTTCAAGTTTATTTAGGAAGTGGTTTTGTTTTCAGCAATTCAGAGTAGCAGAAATGCCATAGATCAGTCCAACTGTCTGTATTACGGTAATCTATCTGAAATAAGAAAAGGAAGTAGCAGTGCTAGTAAAAATTATGACAGGAAAGCTAGGAGAAAATGGCCAGTGTCCAGTCGTCATGCAGATGTTCCCTCCCATGCAGTTAAATGGCTGCTGTTCACAGTCCTAAGCTTTTGCTTCCTCTTAGAGATAATGTATAGAGATACAGAGCTCCAAAGATGAACAAAATACTGAACAGTTTGGTTCCTAACAAACACTGTATTTTCTTAGAACTAGAGTGGTTTTCTTATGCCTAGAAAAGATTCTGTAACAGAACACCTGGAGCTATCATGGAGTTGTGTATTTAAACCTTATAGATGAATAACCCTTTGCAGTATGTTTGGGTTTTGGATTTTGTTATTCATGTTCTTTCAGCGCAGGGAGATGCTTTATATTGCGCTTTTTTTTTTTTTCTCTTCCTAGGACTGTATAATGGTTGGTCTGCATACATGTGGTGACCTTGCTGCAAACACACTACGAATTTTTACTGCCAAGCCTGAAATCAAAGCAGTTTGCAGTGTAGGCTGCTGCTACCATCTGTTGTCAGAACAGTATGAAAACCAAGAAGGTAATTTTCCTGAGCTCAACTTGTGGCTGCCAGTTTGCATGTTGGGAATATTATACCTTTTAATTAATAACCTCCTGATGTTTGTTCCTTTCCAATGGTTTATTTAGTACTCATTTTAATTACATTACGTGTGTCATTCACTCCTGGATGCCCTGTAGCTTTTCTGTTACGCCAGTATTGCCAATATTCATACTGAAATTAGGGACATTAATGCAGAATGTTTTAATGTGGTTATGAATACAGCTGGTTTTATTCCATTACTTCACTCATAAAATGTGTAGACTTTTTTGGCCAATGTTTTCATCCTTTTGAAATGTTTTGTACCAGATTTTGCCTTTGGCTGTCTGCATGTAGCATCCATTTATGTTGAGTTGTACATGTACAACTATAAGCAGAATTAAGTCCTTGTAATGTACCCTAAAAAACATTCATCTGAATGCTGTGCTCTGGGGCCCTGCCATCTTAGAACATTAAGAAACAGCACATTTAATAGCTTTTCTTGGAGAGACAAGCTGAAAACTATTTGGGTTTTCAAACCACAGGGGAATTATCCTTCAAAAAAAAATTTATTAGTATTTCTGATAGAAAACTGATATCTTTAGTTGAAAAAATTATTTACTTTTCTGTATAGCCTTCAAACAACATAAATTATCTTTGCACAAATGTAGTGAATGCCTGTTGTAGTAGAAGGAACTGCTGGATCAGTTGGTTCAGCATGGAGATCTCATGCTGTTTCTGTTGTCTGCTGTTTAACAATCAGCAATGATGGAGTCATTGCTAGCAGAAGTAATATTTTCTGTTTAATACTTCCTGCATATCAACTCAGAAGTGTTCTAGTATAAGATACTAAAAAAGAATTTAAACTACAGCTGTCACGTCACTTTCTACTTCATTATCCAATGTTCTCTTTTCTCTAGGATTTTCTACAGCATCTTCTATGCCTACTTCAAGTAGTGTATAGATTTACAAATGCATTAACGTCTTCATTTCTGTTCAGCTCATTTGTTTTTGATCCATAATGAAAAGCATTAAATAGCTGGCTTTTCTGAGCAAACAAGTGTAATGTAGCTGAGCTGTCTGAATGACCATCTGCTGAAGATGAAACTGATAAGCATATCAACCAAATTTGGGAAAGAGGTGGACTGGCAAAGTTTATTTCATCTGTCTCAGGGACAGAACTCTATGGACAAAAAGGCAGGAGGAACTCAGCTGCTATTCTGTAACAGTTGACTGCTCAGCCAGCTAAGGCGTAGCTCTGGGTTGACCATAACATATGCTAGCTGTGTCTTATTTTAGTAATCTTTTTATGTACGTTGCTCAGTATGGATCCGCTGCAGTTTTGAAAGTTTGTGGACTTTACTGTTTTCCGTTATTTCACAGTGCTTCAAATTACCAGGAAAAACAAAAAAAAAGATACAATTGAAATTTATTTTGCTTTTTTTGATTTCTAGAAACTCAATTAGTGGGGGAAAAAAGAAAAACAACAAAAAAAAACCCCATAGTTCTTTTACATTAAAGTTTTAAAAAGTGATGAACTTTTTAGACACTCATAATTTAAGTTTGAGTGTATCAAACATTTGGTTGATTCTTGTTATTGCAAAGAGGAGACAACTTCCTGCTCTAGTTATTGGATGATTACTTTTTCCAGATCATTACGTAAGGCTTTACTAAATATTGGTACTCAGACACAACCAAAGCATCAGATGTGATAGCCCATTCTAAGTTCAAAGAAACAGATGTGCATATAGTTTTATAATGTTATAGAAATGAGATCAGACTGTGCGTTGGAATTTCTAGCTGTTGGATTTTTCTCTACTTGATGCAAATAACTCTTAAAGAATTCTTTATGCAGAGTAAAAAGAAATTACAGTGTTCTTTCACGGGGACAGAACATGGAAGATAGAGTAATGCTCAAAAAAAATCATTATTTTTTATTATTATTATTACTGTTGGCATTACAAAAATGTTGCCATATTCCCCTGGAGAGGATGTCTCTTTTATGATTTGTTGGTGAATGTGCAGTGGAGGGCTGACGGTATAAGGACCAGCAATGATTCAGCAGCCAGTGTTTGACCATCCTTTCCACCAAGTTTTTTTTCTGAAGTTTTCAGCTGAAGTGCATAATGTCCTTTCACTGTGCAACTCCAGAAGAAGTCCTGCTTAATCTTTTCTCTTCCTTTCCATTAGGTAGGAGAACACTGAAGTTAGATCCT
This sequence comes from Perdix hodgsoniae, assembly GCA_035772895.1. Classification (NCBI taxonomy): domain Eukaryota; kingdom Metazoa; phylum Chordata; class Aves; order Galliformes; family Phasianidae; genus Perdix; species Perdix hodgsoniae. Next base: position 4,846,580 of record JAPSGF010000006.1, on the reverse strand, counting down.
CCTTCATCTCTTCTACAGCCTGTATTCCCTACTGAGATCATTCTAGTAAGGATGGAACACCCAAAGAAGGTCTAGGTAGTCTCACAAGTGCTAAAGAAAGCAAATAATCATGTTTCTGAACCTGCAGTGAGCACCAAAACACTGTTAGTTTTCTACCCATGTTATAGTACACCTGCTGGAATCATTAATAAATTTACCAATCCTAAACATAGGAGGAGAATGATTTTTGGCCAGCTTGCTCTGCTGTTTAATTCAACCTAAAATGCAGTTTGCTTTTTTGTCTGCTGATTCATGTTGAACCCTCAACTACTCCCAGTGTCCTTGTTCCAAGATTTGTTCCATAATCTTGCTGAGAGCTGAAGTTAGCCTGAGTGTGGTGTTTGCCTTTTTCCTGTCATCAGGAACCTCCCTTGATGGATGTGACTGTTCAGAGATAATAGTGTGGCCTTCTTGTGACATCAGTGAGTTCGCTCAGCTCTTGACATGCATCCCATCTGGTCTCTTGGACTTGTGTATTTCCAGATTGCTTGTGTGGTCCCTGTACTGTAGGTAGTGCTTCAGTTCCACTAGCTCTGCCAGGGAAGCTAATGAAGGCCTTATGTGGAGAGTATTAGGATGCAGACTTAGAGCTAGGACTCTGTGGTGACAGACAGAAGAACTTCCTAAGAAGCAGACCAAATTAATTGTGCAGAATTTACTGGAACGTAGGAAGTCACAATTGTTTGAAATCAGTCCAATATGCGAGGGTTTGTCTGTGAGGCCACAGTGGGACATTCTATTACAAATCATTTTATATTTGTTTTATCTTGACTTAGTAGCTTTGAGGATTCTGTTTTAGATATGCAAGTGCTTAATTTTATATTTATATTAAGCTTTTGCCTAGTTTACCTTGAGGTGCTTATCATAAAGGTTGACTGTCTGCCTGAAACCTTTGCCTGTCTTGTTCTGCATCAGAGAAAAATCTCCAGCACCACCAAAGTAGAGTATTTTCCATCTTTCCTGCTTCCTTTTCTTTAATGTAAATGCAGATGGTTGTTCTTGTAAGCCTTGTTAAAGCAGATCTGCCAGCCCACACAAAAGCTGCTGTGGACTGACAGTTGCCATAACTTGAAAAAACTGGGCTGTACGTTGCTTGGCAGTTGTATTTTATTTAATACCAAAGTCAGTCTTGTTTGAGGCCAGTGAAAAATTGTTTTTTCACTTTTTATTAAATGGGATTAACTGATACTCATGGGAAGAAAATTTACCTGTTTCAGTGCCTAACGTAGCTTTTATAAGTCTGAGATTTTGAGTTGACAAAGTATCAAGAAAATATTACTAAGCTAGTTTTGGCAGGCTATTGGTTCGCACTGGATATTGGAAGGCTGTTTTTTTTTCTGAAGAGTTGAGAACTAATAGCTTACATTTCTCTTACTTTCTAAAAATAGTAAAGATATAAAATTGCTCAATTCATTGTGCCATTGGTCCCGCTGTGAATATGTTGGGAGCAAATTGGATAAAAAGTGGATGCCATAGTCAGTCTTGGATCCTTCAGTTGGCATACAGTATATCCTTCTAAATATCTACAAGTAAACTAAATTCTTCTGGATTTTCTTTTTTTTTTCCAATAAGTCAATGCTGGAAATAACTTTGAACTCTTAAGAGCCTTCGTTTTCATTTGTTATTAACTACAACACCCAAAAGGTGCTGTATAATCTCCAATTTATGTTCAATTAAAAAAAAAAAAAAAAGCCATTGACTGTAGAAACAGTTGGCTTTAAATTTTATGGATGTTATAGGTCATATCAAGTACTAAACTTCAGTTAATAAGGTATATTATGACAGCTGTCAGAAAATTCTAAGTAGTTTTAGTTTGACTTTCTTTAAGAATTGGCTGTTTCTACAGAGATTCTTCAATGCATTGAATGTGCTTTGCCATTACCATAGTGGATTCCTTCGGCGTTTTTCTTCGCTGTTACTGCATCTGATAGTCAATTACATCAGAATAGGAAGGATTTTTCTGGAGACTTTTCACATATATTTATTTATTTACAGCTGTTTTTTATGGAAAAATAAAGTCTGACAATGATTCTTTGATTGAAAAAAACAAAACCTCTATTCATCTGTTCAAGAATTTTGAGTTGTTCTACATTCAGCTAGCATGGTTCTGGGACATGGACTATAATAATTCCTTAACAACAATAAATATGATTTTAAGGTTTCTCTACTTAAGACTTGACTTTGCTTACAAAGAAATTGATGTGTTTCTATATTATAATTCTCTCCCTCTCACCATCCATTCTCTGAAACACATCACTACTAATCTAGTAAGTACTGAAATCTTCATTTGATATCCTCTGTTTTGAGAAAATAACATATAAACATGAAAAGGTAAATAGCTGCATATAAATAACATGAAAAGGTAAATAGCTGCATATAAATAAGTATTTCATAATACAAGATAAAACATAGATATAGTCATAGCTTCATAGCTTCATAGCAGACTGATCAGAACTCCTTTCTGAAATTAGCCTGAGTATTGCAGATTGTGAATTCCAACTATTACAAGGTTTTCCAACAGCAGGTCTCTACTCTAAGAAGGAAAACATAAATGCTAGGCAGAGGAATTCCAGAACTCTGCGGGAAAATGTGAAGGGGAGTTTATCTGCAGTGTGTTCTGGATGAAATCAATAAACTGTTTGCAGAAGACTTAGTCTCTAACGCTGAAGTTAGATACATATAAGCTTTCATTACACGTCAGTTTTTAGAAACTAATGAACATAATTAAGGGATCTGAAAGGGATGCAGAGGGCTGTTGCAATTCATGTGCAGCATTTTATCAGATTTGTGAAAACTGCAGTGGCTTTGAGTAAGCTGGAGTCAGCAGACAGAAACTTCAAAACCGAATTTTCTGAAGGATTCCATACGCAAACATAATATTACTCCAATCCACTGAAATATGGAAAGATTAGTCACTGTTTTAGAAGTATTAAGAGTGCAGATGATTTATATGTTGCCTAGCTATATTTTCAAAGATATTCCATATCCCGTGTCTTAAAATAGCTATCACTGATACCATGGCGACACAGGAAAACATTTCCAAGCAAAAGATCAAAGAGCTCCATTTCCTTTCCAAGGCATCTTTAGCTATTGCTGCACCAGGCACCTTTCCATGAATTTGTGACAGACTTAACTAGTGACTAAAACCCAGGTGTTTTCTATCAAAATTGGCCATGAGAAATATATGAAACTTGAGAAAACGTTAACTAGGTAAGTTTTATAGACATTAAATGACAGCATTATGTATTTCAATTACAAGGGTATTTTTCACGAGTAAATGCATAAAAAATATATTAAATTCTGAAACTATCTCACATTTACAATTTAGAGTGTGTTGCACAGTAGGAGATTATAATTGAGAAAGCAAAGCTTACTATAATATGCAATAACTGAAGCATGCCATACATCTGAGTTCTGGAAAGACAAATTATTCTATTTTCTGAAATGGTGGAACACCTTTTTTCCAGATAAATCCCTTTTAGTGATGTGATTTTTAGGAAAAGTATAAGCTCAGGGAACTGTGAAATCTTTATCTAGGACTAGATAAAGACTAGGCAGTTCTAGTCTTTCCCACAAAAGGAAAAAATCGTTTTAAGTAGTTCCTTTTCTTACTTCAAAGCAGTAGAAGTAGACTGAGATTCTGCTGTTTTACTGAGCACCTTGAAAGAACTAAAACAACTTGAGTTATGCTTCAGTGTGTTTCAGCAGGTCTTCGATTAGTTTTATGGATTATCTATTAATTTGCTCTGTTTCTATCCAAGTATCTGCAAAAGGTTGAAGAGATTTGAGAGTAAAAGTAAAGAAAAATAGAGATCTATACAATTATCATCAAAAGAACATACGGAACTACTTTTTACTTTTACAACTCTTGAAAGAGAAACATCTTGTTTGCCTGTGCCTATTATACTACTATATGCTTAAGAAAGGTAACTGTTAATAATCTTTTTCTCTTCTGTCACTGTACAGAACACTGTTAAATTGTTTGTGCTCTTTCAAGGAGATTCAGAATAATACCCTAGCAATTTTATGCTCTGAAATGGAGAAAGTGTATTGAGAACATAATATAAATAACATGGCTGAGAAGAAAACCTTTCACTTTTTTAAAATAACTGTTATTGTGATCAAGTGCAAAAAGATTAATCGTACCGAGCACAGAAGAATTACTAAAGCTATAACATTTTGGAAGCAAGATTACATTCCTGTTTGGATTGTAGTATTTGTAATATTGTTGGGACATGTCACTGTATATTTTTTGCTGGTCAGAATAGTGTAATTCCTTCCTGAGCTTGTTTAAGAACAGAGTCTGCATGTAGTGACAGCCTTTGTCTGTCAAGAGCAGATAGCTTATGGGATGTGAACTAATGCCTGTTTCTCCAGTAATTATTAAGGACTCTAAAATGAACAGTGTGGAAATAAAATGGCATGAAAGTGATGAACAACACGTTTGATATATCACTTATTTCAATAACATCTGTAGGAATATAATAATAATCTTTCAAAAATAATTATAACATAATTGCTTACCTTCTTAAAAATATGCATTGTTTTGACATAAAATCTTTTACGCTGCGCATTATATACCAATCTAGTCAAATAAACATGTTTTCATACTTGACAAGGAAGAGCAAATAGAAAGCATCTTTCAAATTGAAATAAAAAATGGAAACGTTTCTTTAGAAAACAAAGGCTACTTCCAAATAGAAAACTCTGGAAAACTTTCTCTCATATTGAAATACAAGTTCTGTAGTTATTTATATTCCCCAAATTTAATGACAATGATTGTTTTTTATAAGTCTCAGATAACTACCTTTTACACATCTTTGTTACATAGTCAAAATGAATATACTCTAATTCTTCAGTCTCCAGGCTACACAATTTCTAGTATTTGAATTACTTCAGCAGAATTCCTTTTAAGCAGAGTGTTCTCATGGAGTATTGCAAGTTCAGGGCCTTAGTGAGAAAAATTTAATATGCAGTGTGACCTCTGAGTACCAATTCTAACTTGAATGTGACGGGGCTTGTCATATAGAAGACTCCTGATGCATTACAAGATTATGTCCACTCCTTCAGCTATTTAGGCATAGCTCATATTTGCTACAGAAAAGTGTATCTTTTTTCAGTAAGATAAATCATGTATTTACCAACAGATGGGATTAGGAGAAGTAAAAGTAGAAGGTAGAAAATACAGCTCTGTTGATGATACTGGCTGCATTAAAAGAATAGTTATATATTTTAGCTATGCATATATTGTACTTATTTATCCTATTTTGCTAGTGGGATTTGTCTGATTTAGGATACAAATTTTTGTAGTTTCTCAGATATGTGTTATGCCTTGCTGAGTGCTATAAGAGATGTCCAGCGGTCTGAAAAGGCAGTAACTGTCTGCAGTGGGAGATTTTTATAAGTAAAAGAGGTAGGCAGGTTATAAAAAGATTTCACTGGTGTTGAAAAATGTCTCCCTTTTCTTTGGAGTTTGTTAAAAGTAACTGTAGAATAATCTGCTGTCCAGTTTAAGAAAATATATTTTTACATATCAGAAAATTACAAAAAATATTTATTCATTTATTATTAAGAAGTTTATACAAAGGTGCTATTTCTTTCACTTCTACATTTTTAGGGTAGTTTATGGATTTTTCTTTCCCCAATACTTCCATTTTATTTGAGCCCTTTGGGATACGTAATGTATATATCAATAAAGACAAGCTTTTTTCCAACTTATTTAACTTACAAATTTTATTTTCCAATTAATAAACTTGTAATTACTGCTTTGCATAACTGTAACATTTTTAATGTTGTATTTACAGTTTTGATTATCGGAATATAATGCTGTTTTTCTCGGTAAATATTCAGTGCATTTGGAAAATGACTGCTGTCTTCTGAATCTTCACATAAGTAGACACGGCATAGCATTTAATATATGTAATGTATTTCCAAATCAGTGACTACATTTTTTTATTCCCCTATGTCTGCGCTAGATTTACAGTTCACCTCAACATTAGAAAGAGTTAGTTTCATATTTCTGTTGTTGATTTTTAATATGACTAATGATAACTTCTTAGAATTAGGTAGCAGTTCCAAAAAACAATATTTTAATACAGTGCTAGCAAAGAATTTGTTTTAATTTCCTTTCACACCTACTAACCTCAATTTTTATGGCAGTTCTTGGGTTTGTTGATAGTACCAGAATGAACTGTTGTCTCCTGGGAAACCAGACTTCTTCAGAGAACTACTTCTTAGTATGTCATCTCCATCCTCACTGCACTTTCATTTGTTTAGATTGTAAATTATTCAAGAACTTGCAAGTAGTAGAGAGACTGGAAGGGCAGGGATCCCTCCCTACCTTAATATGGCCCCTGCTGACATACCAGTGCTGACATAAAACTGTCAGTAACCATTTAGTCATTTTTCACTTGTTTTCCTTAAAGGTTTCCTTTCATTTTTCAGTAATACATTTCTATTATTAATCATGTTTTATTGTGTTCTGGCTAATAGAAACAAAAATCACTTTCTCTGCAAAGAGCATTTTAATAAGAACATTTTAAGGAATCTTAATAGCTTTTTAAAAATACCTAATCAAAAACAGAAAAAGGGAAATAAAAAATAATGCTCATGTCAAATGAGCCCTGCTTGTATTTTCTCGAGATGTACACATATATAAATACTGGTTATATTCCCTGGAAGAAGCAAAACTCTAAGTTATAAAGAAGGGGATGTTCCTAAGGCTTTTTAGATTGCAGCTTTTTGTGTGGACTAAGAATGATGAGTTGCTGGAACAAGTTGCCCACAGAAGTTGTGCCTTTTCCATTCCTGGATGTATTTAAAGCCAGGTTGGATGGAGAGTTTGACCATTTACCATACACTCGTAAGGACACATGGATTTTCTAGCAACTTTAAGTAGTAAAGTAGGAATGACAAGATAAAGAACAAGAAATGAGAGTAGAGAGGATGTTATTGACCTGGCTGTTATGGCTGTTTTTATCTTGACCATCAACATGTCCAAGCTACCCAAGCAAGGATATGATTCAGACTCAGTTGTTACCTCTCAGGTGTTGCTCTTGGCTTTAGACAGCTGAAGAGCAGTTCTTAGTGCCAACCTTGTGGATTCAGCCGCATACGGGTTTTAGGTGCCATATCACATTTCTCTGTTTGTCTTTGGCGAGAATCCTAAAATGTTATTGGCCAACAAGTATATGATTAATATAGAGATTTTTCAGTGTGCTTGGCAGTTTTTGTACAATTACCTCACACTGACAGCTGTGTCTGATCTTCAGTCAGTTGTGCTTTTTCTGTACAATTGGCACTCCTCTATTTTAGTCATGAGTATTCTGTAGCTGCTCAAAGGTTATTCAGAATGGAGCCATCACATACTCTTGATTTTTTAAAGAATCTTTATAGCTTTCTTTTTCTTCCATGATCACAGAATGAGATACTCAAATGCATTGGATATGAAGTACAGAAATACAGTTGAAGTGCAGACAAAATAAGTGTCTGAACTTCAGGTTTTAAATGCTTTGAAACTGGTAAAATGAAAAAAAAAATCAATCAAGAAAACCTTTGAAAAACAACCCAATGAACCAGTAAGAATTAAGCATCTTATATACTGAAATCACACACTGAAGTAGAGATGCAAACTGGAGAATTATACTTTGTAATTGTAGTGGAATTTGTATGTTGGAGAGAAAGATTATGAAGATGAACAAAGATGGGGCAGAAGGAGTCAACTGAAATAGATGTTAGTGTGAAAATAATAGCAGTTGTAAAGGAGATGTTACTGTTTTAATGGAATAAAACAAAAGATAAGAACATATAAAAAGGAAATAGAAGTTCTTTTAAGAGTATACATTGCTACATGCTATATTTTACATGAGCTGATACTGATCACACTTCATAAATAAATGGAGATGGAAGTGTTTGTATCCAACACAATTTTTAAGTGGTAACAGACAAAAATGTATTTAAGCATTCAAGTCTGACAATGTAATGCAGTGATAATTCACCGAGTGGTATTATTAGGTACTGGTAATAATACACCATCCTAAAATACATTCCAAATTCGAATATTAAATGTGAATGTTTTAAAGCTTTAATGCCTTTCTGTATTAAAGTAAATGCCAAAAAAATCATAGGTGAAGTTCAATACGGAAAGCATTTTCAGTCTTAATGGTGATTTGTAAGGTAAGTATAAGATACCTGCCACTAAAAACTACAGTGTGAGTGGTTTAGTACAGAACTGGCTGTGGGCGTACAATCAGTTTGACAGTACTAAGTAAATAGAACAAGTTCTCATTCTCCTGAAGTTATGTTCTCATGCTGAAACACTTCAAGAAACTGGTGTTTCACTGCATTTCAGTAATAAATTGCCTAAGATAAAGTTTAGGAATGAAATAAGCATTGGGTTGTTTTCCAAGGAGAATAGAGTTTCTTAAACAAGACACGATAGTGACTAAAGTTGGAAATTCAGCCTGTACACTAAAAACATATTTTTGCCTTCTCTTGGCCACATACTATTTACAATCCGATGAACTCATTACTAGAAAATAATTCTAGTTGTAATCATGTATGTACTAGAAAATCTTAAAATCTGAAAATATAAAAAATATATTTGAAAAAAACCCAGAATCCTCTATTTTATAGTGCTTTGCCACTTATCCTGTATTACTTTCATAAGAATAGTAATAAGAATTACTTTCATAAAGAATAGATGAAGAGTTTCAAAACAGCTGTTATTATCAATGTATACAATGCCACAAAAATGAAACAAAGCCCTGGTTTGTTTATTTTTTCTCACTAATTATTCACTAACCATAGGGATAGGCATTGTTTTGTTACAATATTTGGACTGTTTCTGCCAGAATGAATTTAAGAAACAGTTTCCAATGCAGTATTTCAGTAAAATTCTCTAGCAGAATGTAAAGCAGAAAACAGTTAGGAATTGCAAGAGAGTAAAAAGATGAGAAGCACAAATGCAAATATGTTTTCATGAGGTGATAACAGAAGAAAATAAGCAAGAAGCTGCATGACAACGTGGAGCCCTAGTTAAGTTTATTTGTGTTGTAACAGTAAAATCTATCAGTTCTGATGTTTCTTAGAAACTATATTGTGCTAGAATGATGTGATATGTAAGTTTGAAATGCTAACATGCTAGAAGATCTATGTGAGGCCTGATATTACAGTGAAACTGTACACTAGTAGGTACACTAAATGTACACTAGTACATTATCTATCAGAAAAAGAAATATTAACAAATAACATTCAATCCTGTTGAATGAACATTGAATCCTGTTGAAATCCTGCTCCCAAACTGCACTTAACTGTTTTGTTAGAAAGTCCTTTAATAAATTTATTTTAAACACTGTTCAGCAACTAAAAGCATTAGCGGGTCTGTGAATACAGTGAGAACAACAGTGAAGCATTAGCGGGTCTGTGAATACAATGAGAACAACAGTGAAGCTTACCTGAATTTTTTCTGCATCCAGAAAGAAGTAAATCATGATGAAGGAAGTTGTAGTTGATCTAACTATGTATGTATGTATGTATGTATATATATTTTATGTATGTATATATATATACATACATTTGCTATGATTTCAAATTTTTTACTACCCAACAGAAAATATTCAAATATTTCAATATTCCAGATATCTGTATGTATTGTCTTCTTTTTCACTTGGAACTTAAATAACCAGAGGGGAAAAAATCCTCAGAATAGTACAAGTGCTCCAAACGGTCTCTGCCATTACTATTACAGTATTCAAAGTTATTCAAGATGCTAGGAGGCTGAAATCTGTACAAAATGTAACGGCATTTTACTGAAGGACTTACAGAAATGTCTAAATAATTGGAGGACAGAGAATAGTATATGATTTCGAGGAATGAGCTAAGAAATAAGAAGATCATTCTGACAGCATATTAAAAATGACTAGCAGCATTGGGTTCCCAGAAGTGGAAAATGGTAATCTGACATATTTTGTAGAAAATTTAGTCCTATTCAGTTGATGATAAAAAATGAGACTGTGCATTTATTCCAGCTTAAAATGTTTTACCCAGGACTCTGTATTTTCCTTTGCTAGAGTGTTGTGTGAAAAAGTCCATAAATATTTTTCAGTTGTGTCTGATATCTCGGTATGTTTGCACTTGTTTCCCAAAGTGTTTAATGATCTTAACCATAGGATTTAAAGTATATAGGAAACCCAACTCAAGACAACTTCTCCACGTAGCATATTCTTTCCAAGACCTATCTTATTTCTGCCTGTTACACTAATGTGATAAATCAGCTGCACAACAGTTAGTTGTGAAACATCGCTGTGGTTACAAGAAGAGTTAGTAAATCCATGGAGAGATTGCATAAGTTATGCTAATGTTTCAAAGGTTACTCTGATTTTTGCTTAAGATCCATAAAATTTCTTTGGTTTTCAAAAGACGTGAAAAATCTATAATGGCAAAAAAGAAATCATTTGGAAAGTTCTTATTAATATTCATATTTGTGAATTTCACAGAATAACAGACTCACAGAACTGTGTGGATTGGAAGGGACCTCTGGAGATCAAGTTCAACCCCCTGCTAAAGCAGTTTCCTTACAGAAAGTTGCACAGGAAGGCATCCAGAAGGGTCTTGAGTATCTCCAGAAAAGGAGACTCCACAGCCCCTTTGGGCAGCCCGTTCCAATGCTTGAGTCACTGTGATTCTTTCTCCCTGTTTGTTTGAACTGTACTCCAGATGTGGCCTCACTTGGAGAGAGTAGAGGGGAAGGACCTCCCTTGACCTGTTAACCATGCTCTTTTTAATGCACCCTTGTTGGCCATGGGGGCACACTGCTGGATCATGGCCAATCTACTGTCCACCAGGACCCCTAGGTCTTCCTAAGTGTTGCTTTCCAGCACATCCTCCCCCTAACCCGTGAAGAAGAGATGTTATAGCTATCTGTTCACCTCATAAAATAATTGCGTAGAATTCCCATTTTTTTAACCTTTCATGGAAAGAGAATTCTGTTCAGCTGGCTTCTTTACTTTATGGCCTGATTTATTGTTTGCTTCATGCACTATTGATCATTTGCAGTGTTTACTGTGAAATCTTCCAATGTTTGAATCTTTTATGTAGTTGTACAGTTTAGTACAATTTTGCATTGTCATGTAGAAGCACAAGATGGTAAATAATGAGCTATGTAGTATTTAAGCGTATAAAAATTTGTTAAAGGCATTAAAAGAATTTTCAGAAGTCTAGCTGATAAGCATATACACTTCATAGGAACATATTTATCTTCCAAGTATTTTTTTTAATCAGCGATGGACTTTAGAGTGCACTGGATATGGAAAAAGAAAAAGAACTCAAGGCAATATTGTAGATATATGGTCAACTTTATAAATAGACCAAAAAACCTAACTACCTGCATTGGTTTACCTCTCTTTCTCCAGCTAAAGCAAGAGAAAGTTTCAGTAAAGAAGATCATGTTTTGTATCACCATCTTTTCAAAGATGTCAGAAATTCTTCAACATTATGCATGAGTATAGAGTACAAATATTGTGATTGTAGCTCAGTGGTTAGCAATTCAAATTGCATGGATGCTTATTTTGCCTAGAGGAGAGGGTGTAAATTATAAGGGATAACTTGAGAAGATTGATTGATTTTATCTTTCTAACTCGGTTTGCACATTTTTACTTTGAAATATTCTAACATACGTGTTAGAAAAGCTTATTAACGTGACCCTTAAAATAGGAACCGCGGGAGTCATTTTTTGCTTTCCAAATATATATTTAGTAAGATCTTATTACTATCCCAGTTGTAGGAGCTTTATTCCATGCACTTAGTAATTAGACCTAAAGTTAAATGATGTTTGATGTCTTGTCATGAAGCATTTACAAATACTTATATAGTCCTAGTGTTGTAACAAGCTGCAATCTGTTTTGTCAAATTTCGTCTTCAGGTCTGCAGGAACTTTCCTTCTCCTTCTGTTAATTATCCTACATTAATGTTCAGTTCTTCAGTAATGGTCCTTAAACCAGTATACCTTCCATAAGAAGCTTTTAGCCTTTGAGGCTAAAAAGAGAGCAAAATGTGAGGTGCCTGCAGAAGATTACTTGCTTACTGTTACTCTCTAGAGATCAGTGGTCATTGGACACTAGCGCTAGAAGAACCAAAGAGATGGAAGAGGGTTGTATCCTTTACAGTTTCCTCTTACTCTTTTTCTTTGTCTACCTTTCACGAAATGAATTCTGCTTATGTGTTTGTATCGCCAGACTTCTGGTAAATTTGAAGAGTCGTATTTCTGCTGTCCTTTTTTTAACCCCATTAAATTGATTTATCTTTAAATGTGCCCAAGTCATCTCTCTATGTTAAAAAGCCAGGATCTTAGCCAATTTGTTAGAGAATTCTTTTGGTTTGTTTTGCTGACTTTTTTTTTTTTTTAAGGTAAGTAGTAATTCTTATTCAATGCTCTAAAAAATCATCTGACAAATACACTAACAAAAATTCTAAATGTTGTGGATTTCATCTACATTTACACCTAGATATTATGAACACATAGCTGATAATAATCCGAACTGCTTGTTTAGTTTTCCCACATTTTCATTAGTGTTAAGCACAAAGAGTTTTGCTGTTATTCAGAATACTCATGATACTGAAACAAACTGAACACAGATTGTGATGCAAATGCTTCTCAGTGTTTTGAAGAAACAGCATGAGCCTTTGCAGCTGCTCATTTCTGGAGAGCAAACAGTCTGTCTCTCAGCAAAGCACAGACCTTCAGAACTGAAATAAAGAAGTACACATTCTTTGTGATGTTAGAAGATGTTTATGGTAGAAGAGGAACCCAGTGGAAGTAATACTGAAGTCCTGCTATACCGGATGACTGCCTGCCTTACTTCTTATAGCTCATGGCACAGCAGGGTGTGCCAGAGGCATTTGCAAATCCTACCACTGTCCCTTAGAACTTTTTTCTCAGTTGATTTTTGTAAAAATGACCTTGTTTAAAAAGAAACAAACAAAAAAGTTTTGAAATTACCAGAAATTCAGTATCAGCCAAAACATCTGTTATGAGGAAAATCTGTAATTATAATACTAATGTTTCTTGGTACTGGACTGGAACAGTTAAGTGTTTCTGGTACCATCCATTAACTGTTCATCTTGCTCAATACATTGTTTACACTGTAAGGTAAAGTAAAGAGTTCATGAAAGCTGTGCCTATTTTTTTTTCCCATTTTGCAGATTGCACAGAGGAAGTGTGGGGATTTCCCATGTGTCAGTACTTGAAGGACAAGGGCTGGTGCTGCGGTCGCAATGCTAGAATGTCAGCGTGCTTGGTATGATTCCCCTTTTTTTCTTTTTCCTACTGAGAGCTCTATCCAGATGTTATAGGATTCATTGTTTTTGGCTTCTAATCCAAGAGCCATGACTTTAATCCAAGACTTTGCAGAGTAACGTCATTAATGTTGTAAGCATGATGAATTATATCTAAAAAAATAGTACTGACCTTCCAGTATTATATATTTTATACTTGCTGAAGGCATGAAAAAATGAGTATTGACAGAAACATATTTTAAGAATGGACAGAAAGGCCAAACCTTTGGTAAAACCTAAACAAGGTAACCCCTTAGGGTAATAGTTCCTGGCCAACGACTTAGAGTGGAACATGGTAATTGTAGAAGGATTGCAATCAGTAACTCCCCCAACGCCTTCATGATTCATAATATTGAATGTTCTGACTGTTTGAAACCTAAACAAACCTGCCTCTTCCAAAAGTGAGAAGAGCTCTAAAATCCGTGTGGTTTAACAGACTGGAAACATCTTTTTAACATTGCACCAGGAGTTGCAAAGACCTAACCTCAGTGAGACAGAATGATGAACTGTTGTCTAATTTGAAAGTGCAGATATGTATCAAAAATTTTGACCACTGTTTCAGTTAGAAGATTAATATCCTTTATTAGTTTTTATTTCTTGCATCAAGATGAGTCATAGGTTCTGGTAAGCCTTTACTGCTACCTCTTTACCTCTGTTAAAGAGAATAGTATGGACTAAAGAAACAGTACAGGTTAACATATCAAGGTTATATAAATGCAAGCTAACATGATAATTTAATACTGTCAGATGAAAGTAAGGGAGGACAGTAAGTATTTCATTAAGCTTAAATGTGTTACCCTTGGCAAGGTACAAGAAAAAGTCTGTTTCTTTTAGCCATCATGTTGTAAAACCTTTATCATAAAAATAGTTTCTAAAAGAGATTTTATGTTTTCTTTTTATTGTTAGTGTAATGCAATACCATTACTTTTCAAGCTGACCCATTAGTTGCTTTCTTTCCCATTCCTTTTCTTTTAGAAAGGGAAAGTCTGGGCTGTCTTTCAACAATGGTAGGAAGATAAATTTTGTAAGCAAATGACTCCGAAGAGATAGTACTGAACATGTGAAATATATCTGTTTTAGAGTTAGTAGAATTCACAGAAATTAGGCAGTTAAAGATTTCTTTTGTTGAAATTTTCACAAAGGCAAGGAGTTCTCCCATGTCAGTAGATGCTTCTACTATTGCTACATTTGAAATCCCCTGCTTGCATTTTTCATGACTAGGACACTCCTTGCTCTCTAGGAGGTAGAAAGGAGATGGTGACATGCAGCTGTGCACCCACCTTCCCAGGAGCAATGGCTAGCTTGGAGAAACTGAATCTGCTCAACAATGATAATATACACACCGTTGTAACATATTTTCATCATTACATATTGTTCAAATTGGTTAAAGGGACAAGGGACAAAGGGTCTGGACGAGATAACTCAGATTCACACTCTTCCAGAACATGCTAGAATGTACATCGCTCCTCTACAATGCAGGAGGTGTACACTTGTCACTTCTACAACTACTTGGATTGTAGTAGAAGCACAATCTGAAATACAAGATCAGTTCTCAAATTAGGAGAAGGAAAAGTGGGTGATTCAGTGAAAAGCAGTTCTATCTGCTGTGGTGGAATTTGGAGACAATGATCCTTGAGTGGTGAGACCTTTTTGATTTTTTATCTAATTTATTTTAGTGTCAGGTAACGGAAGTTTTTCTTTCATTTCTACTATGATCTTTACTGGTGGAGAAAAATATACCATGCTTCTGATTATTTGTCATTCTTGGTCAGTGTGGATCATAAAAATGAAGTACTCTCATACCAGCATCAGGATTTGTGATCTAGGGAATCTATTGTGCAAGTTCATGCATAACATTTTTAACTTCAGATCCTCTGAATTTTTAAATTTATTTGCACTCTTTATACTAGATTCTAAAATCATTTAAAGACATTGGCCATTGAATCAATCTTTACTTTGAAATAATCAATTAGAATTGCTTGCATTTCTGCAAGAATAGAAGATATAAAACAAATATCTAATATTGCATTTAAAATATTATATTGTAAATAAATAATTCTACAATAATTGTATACAACAATACAAAGAAAAAATATAGAAAGAATTCTTAGAAATTCTTTTATAAAACTAAGAAAAAGAAATAAGTTTTGCTCACATCTATACAGTTGGTTATCATTGCTTCTCTTATAAATAAACCAAAATAACAGGAGTGAGCTGTTTACGGTTCTGTAACAGTATTAACACTTTAAAGTGTGCAAGCTCATGTTATGTCACACCATTAATCTTTTAAAATGCCATATCCTCTGACTTTTATACAATGTGTTTATAAAATGTTCTGATAAAGAATAAACATATCAGCAATTTAATTCCTTCACTCTTAAAGGCTTTGGAGCGAGTTGCAGTTGGCCAAATGGTAAGTCATACTGTTTATTTTAACCATTCTAAGATAAAATGTGTTTTTCCCCTTTAAATGCTCTTAATCCGTGACCTTTTATTGAACTTCTGAATTTCTGGAATCTAAAACACTAGCATACACTACATCAAATCCTGATAGATAGCATGTGTCATCATGAAATTGCATTTTTATTGCTGCGATTGTACCTAGTGAGTCTGTTTTCTCTTGATAATTAAGAGTCTGAAAAAAAGGCATGGCTTAAAATTTAAGCTACTCTTCCTAACTTCTTGCACTATCTTTCAGCAAGTATATAAATTAAGTCCAAATGCCCTTCTGATATCCCTGGTTTGGATCACTCCATCCCAGTGTTATATCAACGAATGTAAAAATAGAAATTGTTATGACAGAAGCTTGTATCTGTAAGAAACATCATCATTCTCATTTTTAATCTCTGTGTTTTTTTTAATCCGTGAATACTTTGAATTACTGTTGTACAAGTTATCCTGTTTGGGATGGCAGACACCTACTGTGCAAATATTTAAAAAGACTGAGAACTCTTCTCTCCATGTGTAATCCTCCTGTTCTCAGTAGTCTTTCATTGTGGGTGCACTTTGCCACAAATTTTAGACTGAAAACTGCTAACTGTTTTTATGGAAACATCTTTTATACTCAAAGATAGGAACTTTTAAGTGTATTCTGTTTTTATGAGCACAGTGCTTTCTGCATTGTTGAGACGACAGCATATGATGATTCAGCTAAGAAATTATTTATTTGTCTTTAGAACAGTTTAGGTAAATTGTTTTATTTATTTTGCAGAGTAGAATTTTGGTCATGATCACTACATTTTTTCTCTGTTATTTTTTTCTCTGCCAGTCTTTGAACTTCTACTTCAGGCTTTGGGTTTTTTTTTTTATTTTTTTCTCACATTCAAGCTGTGTTAGAATCTGACAATGTAAATTTAACTGGATTCAGGAACATTAGTAAAATGTCCAGTTGTTATGACTGATTGTAAGGAATGTAAACCAGTAAGTAAAAGCCAATGCTGTTTTGGTTTCTTTTTTTCTTTTTTTTTTCTTTTCTTTTTTTTTCTTTTTTTGTTTTTTTGTTTTGGTGCATGTTTGTTTGCTTTTTTTTTTTACTATGATATTAATTTCTGTTGATTTTTTTTTCCAGCTGCCTACAGAATCATTGTTTTATCGAGCTGTTCTTCAGGTTATTATAGAAGAAATTTATGGTGTCACCAAAAGGTAGGAAGCTCTAGAATTCAGAGAATACAAAACAACATCTGATTTTCTGTCATCCCTTTCTGTATTTCTTAAGAAGCAGGTTTGAAGGATCAGTCCAAGACTGAAGATACATATTGGCATTAAAATGAAGGATACATTTGTTCCTTCTGCACCTAACATTTGCTCCTATGTCCACATCACAGATGTATTACCCTTCCTTTCCTCATAGCTGAAATTGGTCCTCGTTGGTACCAGATTCATTATTAAAATCTATCTCCAACAGCAAAGCAATAGCAAACATCTAAAAGTTAACAGCCTTAGGCTGTCCTGTATTTCAGAAGACTTAGCAGCTTTAATACTGCAGAAGACAAAAAGCCATTTCCATTTGTCCTGAGAAAAATGACCAGTGGTTAAAATGGCTGTGAAGGGCTACATCACCAAATGCTGATGGCTGCTATGTCTACATGAGCAAGTGCTGTGCCCATGAATGATGGGATTTGGCAAGTTAGTGCTATGATCCTGACATCTTCACTAAACACCTTTCTGGAGTTGCAGTCTGGATTAACTTTTATCTCATTATGTGTGATGTATGCTCATTAGCATTTGGTGCACATCCAGAAGCACACCTTCCAATTTAATTTAATTTTGGAGCTCTGATCCTGTTCCGCAGCACAAACCATGCTGTAAGAGGGGAGCAAACCCCAAAAGTCACGTGGGGAATATACTTATGATCTAAAATAAATGCTAGTGCAGATACCCCTAAGTCTTTTGCAAAGTGGGAAGCCAGACAGCTGCCTTTCAGAAAGTCTCTTGAACAAAGAAATACTTGTTTATTTTAAAATTACCTAAAAGTTAACGCGTAAAACCACTGTTGATAAAGTGTGAAAAAAAATAAGTATGAGATGATAGTATACTTCATTTGTAAAAGGAAGCACAATTTGGAGGAAGTAATTAGGATTATTCTTCTGAAATAAAAGCAGGGCAGGCCTACCTGCTTTCAAGCTGACTAATGGGAGTTGTCACCAGTTTCAGTGGAAAAGCTGATATTTTCTTTATTGTTCTGAAACCTAGTGTGATTGTTCTGCATTTTCTGAGATGTCCACTTCCAGAATAACACTTAACACATTAAAGCAATTGAGAGAATGAACTGTTAAGACTATGAACTATTTTTAATCTGTTCTCCTTTTTTAAACGACTTGTATACAACATGAATCTATTAAATATATTGTATATCTATGCTGACTCTTGCCAGCAACTAAGCACTCACCAGCTGCTCATTCATCACCCCCTCAGCAGGATGAGAAAAACTCATCAAGATAAGGACAGTTTGATAAGTTAATGAAAGGGAAAGGTGAAAAAAAAGCAAGTCTAAACACAAAAACAAATGAAGCAAAGGCTCACCCTCTCACCAGCAGATTGCTGCCCAGGCAGTCTACAAGCATCTGCTACCTTGAGAATACCACCCTCCAGCTTTATTGCCATGTGTCATAGTGTACAGTATGGCATATCCCTGTGTTGGGTTTAAGTCAGCTGTCCTGGCTGGGTTCACCCCTGGCCTTTTGCCCAACCCAGTCCTCCTTGCTGCAAGGCAGAGCTGTTTGACACCAGCTGAAATATCCATGTGTTATCAGCACCATTTTAGTCACAAATGCAAAACACGGCACCATATGGGCTGCTCTGAAGAAAGTTAACCTATCTCAGCCAGACCCAATGTGATATCTTTCCCCCTCTAGCATCTAATTAGGAGGGCAGAGGCCTGTCATAGCAGCATAATCATTAACTGATTTTCAGGCTGCATCAGCCCAAATGTTTAAATGCACCTCAGTATTAAATATGACTACAGAAATTCTTTATTTCTTAAAAATAAATGTGACCATTGGTTCTCAATGAATAGGGATCCCTTGCATCCAAAAAACATTAGAACTGCCATTGGGTAAAGTCATTATGTTGACCTTGGTAGATATTAATTCTGATCCTTAAATAAGGAGAAAGAGTTTTTACTAAGAATAAAGAGGGAGAAAAGTTTAAAATATTTACAAATTATTATTGTTTTTTAATCTATTTGTTATTATTTCTACTTAGCATACTCTTTTCTTAAGAAATTGACATGCATGTTCAGGAGCAGCTGTATTAGCTGAAAATTTAATTCCTAAGCTGCAAAACTGGATGAGGGCAGTGCTATGTGGGGGAATAGTCAAGAAAGTGAGTTCAGATTAAGAAAAGTTTAATGTAATTTCTCCAAGATATTTTAAACAAAGAAGAGAAAATGAACGGATGTGACCCATCTGCAGTTTTAGCTGGTTTCAAAAGTGAGCCACTGCCGTAAACACGGAGATTTCTGGTATCACTTAACTAAGCAACAGTTTTGAGGATAAGAATACAAGGTTACAGTGAAATTTTGCTATGACCTGCCATTTGCTCAGTCTGGTGGTTCACAATAAATTACAGCAGCATTGTAGTAAATAATGACAGTATTATAGGAGCACAGAAGGAAATATCATTTAGCAGAAATAAGAACTTTGTCACTTGTATGAAGAAATAAAACCATCACGGGAGAAATTAAAAAGAAACCTTCACCTCTCTCATTTTTTGGTAAAATAGTAACCATACTCCAGCTGTAGAACAACTCTACAGTTGTGCCTAGAAACTTCTCCAAGTGTTAGCTAGCTGTTTTAAGTGAAAAGGAGAAAAGTTAAATTGTCATTAACTTGACGCAGGGGGCTGTCCAACAGATTTATTTGCCCTCAACTGGAAATTCTGAAAAAATGATTTTTAAAATCTGTAAGTTTATGTTAGTGGAATGCATGCATCTCAACATTATATTTGCAGTGATCGACATGTTGGAAAAATTTTCTCCAGATCATCCTCCTTCTTAGATTATGTCAGAAAGTCTCTGAAAAAACTGGAATTGGATGATTCAGAGGTGAGTTGCTAAACAGAGACTGCATGAAATCCTTATATTCATGTAAGTTCTTAAGTTCAGCACCATAATGCAGTGTTTAAACTGTGTTGTGTTCATGGATTGCTATAGAAAGTTTATATATTGCTATATGAGGTACTATTAATAGAACTGATCTTTGTTTTGATTATATTTCTATTAAAATACATTGTTTGTTTATTTAGAACATTACGATTTAGTTAATATTATATTTCTGTTAAGAAATATATCAGAGTTGTTTCATGTTTTTTGGAAAGTACTTTTCATGTATCATCTCCTTGGAAAGCTTTGTGTTTCTAATGACTTTATAGAAAACAATTGTCTTTTAGGCATGATGCTGATGATCAGAATTCTTGAAGGCCTTTTCAGTATTTTTGAAGATACTCCTATAGATCCCCTCTGAGGCAAAAGAAATGTTCTAGACACTCGTTTTTATACATGCAGTCACTTAGAGAAAATTAAAGCCTTTTAGATGCTAAGTGAAGCAGGTATGAAGAGTTTCTTCCCTGAGCTGATACTGTGCATCCTGATAAAAGTTACCCTTGTAAACCCAGCTAATATACTATCCTATACAAAGATGGTTTTTTTTTCATCTGTACTTCTTTTTAAAATGAAAGCAATTATAAAAAAAAAAAAGAAAAAAAAAAGGGAAGAACAAAATATATAGGAAACATGTTGACTCCTTTAAATTTTCATTTCCCTGGCAATATTTTCTTGATTCCCTTGGGCACCTTTTGAAAGTGAAAAACATAACATTATAGTGTGTAATACTGATCATTCCATCCATGCAGTGTGCTTCTTATACAGTTTGGTTCCCAAAGTATTTCCTATTGATTTTAGCCTTTGGACAGTCTCCCTAAGCAGCCTTTGAAGATGTTCTCTGGTACTGCCTCTGCATATGGAAAAGCCTGATATTTTTTTTTCCTGCGAATTAATGAATGTTAAGGAGAAACGGTAACCTTTTAAAATAACTTTCCCAGGTAGAGAGAAAGAAGTCAGTACAAAGCTGGAATTTAAACTTGAAAGGTCTTTTGGAATTTGTTTATGTTCTCAAGTGCCTTGTGTTATATCTTTACAGTACAGCTGCTAAGTTGGTCAACAGATGGCAACCTAGCATTAGGCATGGAATATGGCTGTGGTGTAAGAATAAGCAGCAGATACACTAGAAAGTGTTTTGCAGAATATTTAAAAAAAATAGTAGAAATCAAAGAAAAAGTAGATGTGGCAAGCATGTAAAATACTTAAGTTCAGTGCTGTAGTTTTTGGTAAATCAGTGCTTAATATCCAAAGTTGACATGTGTAATCAATTAGAATTTACAGGCGCATCAAACCATGGACTAGGATAAAAATGTGAAACAAATAGCTAAAAGACCAAATAATAGCAACTGATGATGGAATCTTGCTTACAGCTTTAAGAAAAAATACTCCTGCCACTTTGTTTTAAAAGGAATATTTATTTCAAAGGATTCTTAGTTTAAAAGGATTAAATTTTGTTTGCTGATTGAGTTACCTGTTTGCCTTTCTATATAAATAGATGCTAACATCACACACTTGCACTGTTTTAAAGTAACTGCTGTCATCTTCCTTATCGTGTGTGCAGTCGCCCAAAAGCAGCAATAGATTGTTTGTGTTACAGACAGTTTAATGAATTATTGATTAAATTCTGCCGGTAAAGAGTTACACATTCTTTTCTTTAAAACTAGTGAGCATGGGAACTTCATGATAACGTGCCTGATTTTAGAAGTGCTGCCTTTTGCTAGAAAGGCTCTGGGCAAGGCTGCCCTGGGACAAGTGTATCTCAGCACCACTTCAAACTGAACGCTTGTGTGGGAGCTGAAGATCTCATTCAAGTAAATGCTCGTTTTTGCTCATGTTTCTCATTTTTATGTGCAGCTGGCTACACACTGACAACTGAGTTTTATGCTGATCAAAATAATATTATTTTTCATTTCCCAGCTATATTCAAATCTGCAGCAGTATAAAAGCGGTGCTATTTTGATGGTAGGGTGAGGAAAGTTGTTACTGCTGCCTCAATAGTGGCTCTGACATTGCAGTTTTCATGGTGGAGTCAGCACTCTATCTACACAGTATTGGAGAATGTGTTAAATTCCTCTCTTCAGAAAAAAATACTTACATAGCTAAAAATGTGATGAATGCTATGCACTTGCTCTCACAGACAACAAATCAAAGAGAAATTTATGCAGAATATGTTTTCTAGTTCTGTTTTTAAAAATGAACAAAAGAGCAGCTGCATAGACCGAACGTCTGCTCTGTCTCTGGTGGTGGCCAAAAACTGGTGCCTGAGGAAAAGTGCAAGTAAAGAGTAAGCTTAAGTGGATTGTACTACCATGCTTATCGTTCACTGATAAAGGAGTCAATCATTGTCTTCATTCATCAGCTTCTTTCAGTAATGTTCAGAAAGAGCTAAGTAAAGCTTGGTCAAATCAGAAGCGTTTCTTGCTTTCTCAGATCTGGAAAAATAGAGTGAGGGCAACTGCCTGAAAAACCCAGACTACCTCGATGCTCACTCGTGTGAGTATCTGCGTTTTGCTAAAGGAGGGCTTATATGAAGGCTCTTCTCAGGTATTCAGGGACTTCAACCCCATCAGTTCATCACTGGAACAACGCCTCTTCCATGTGTGAAATAGATGAGAAGGTCTTTGCTGATCAAAAATGAGAACCAGAGCCTTTATGAAAAGATTGTCAATCAGGACTGAGTGAGGGTGAGACAGAATAGTAATTCCCCCCCCGCACCTCACCCCCCCTACAAAAAGTAGCACTTACCAGTCACCCATTCGCTGTTACAAGTTATCCTTCAGGGACTGAAGTTTCCCATTACCTTAGCCAAAATAATTTCCTCTGAGTGTTTCTTTTTAATGCAGAAAAGCCTGTCAATTCCATATCTCATGCTGAGATGTAAAGGAACTCTTTTCCTGCCTTTTGTTTGAAGACCATTCTTTTCGGTAGTAAAACCGAGGCATGCACCATGACTGTCAAATGTCTGACAAAATATTCTCATTTTGTGAGGGCAGAGAGGGGTCTTCTAGTGTGAGCTTGATGCTCCACAGGTATGGTTATATTGCTCCTAGATTCAGAACTAATGGAATTGCTTTGTGGGCCATGGATTCCTGTGCAGGGCTTCAGTAATTGGTGTGTATACACACAGAGGCAGTATTTTATTCCAGGTTGTTTTTCTCCCTGTGTTCCCATACACTCCATGTTGTACAAACAAAGCATTCAGTGTTGCTTAGATATGGAATAAATTCTTTCTATCAGGTTTCTTCTCCCTTTTATTCCCTTTTTGCCTGATTTAACATGAGCATGGGATTCTCATCTGAGAGAATGAAGTGCTCATCCCAGTTCCTTCTTCTGATGAAGCTGCCCGCCCTCTCATGCACTGTCAGCCTCACTTCTTTCGAGCCGTAAGGGCAGCTGCTCCTTCCTCTTGCTGCATTTCTTCAGCATGATGTGTTTCCATCGCTTGTGGCCTCCTTGAAGATAGATTTAAGTGTTCTTAAATTGCCCAGTGTCCTGTTCCTATTGGGATAAATAAGGCAAAAGGTTGTTCATGGGGTGATGAAAGGTTATGGGCTTAGCAGGTTAAGGCTGGGAGACTCGGGGACCTGCAGTCTAGCCAGGATGATGACTGTTCTGTTAAGTTCAGGAGTTGGACTCGATGGTCCTCATTGGTCTCTTCCAACTTCGGATGTTCTGTGATTCTAAATGGGAATCTCAGCAGGTGAAGCTGCTCAGCAAGCAAGCTGGCCAGGATTCATTTCAGGACAGAATGCTATTTAATGCCACATCTGATTGCAGGAAGATATACAGAGCTGGGAACACTCCTGACACATCCGCAAAGAAAAGCTATTAGTCACTGTGATTTCATCTCCCGCTATACTTACACTGTAGCTGCTGCTAGGGGCTAATAACATATAAGGTAGTTACTTTGTCTTAGTCAAGATATTTCACAAATCACTTAACCCTTTGAGATGCAGACATATGCTGGGGAGGTAGAGTAGAAGTTTTGAAGGTAGGGTCACCTTAAGCTTCCACAAAGAGTTTTTTTCCAGTCAGTGAGTGTGCTGTGGCAGATTGACTTGGTTTTGTTTAACTGAGCTTCCAGGTCTCCTGTAACTGGTGTTTTTAAGTTCCGAACGACCTGGTGACTGCACATAACCTGAATTTGCTTCCCGCTGAAAAAGTCATTTATTTGGTGAACAACTTTAGATAAGAATCTGAAACAGTAAACACACACTTTCTACCATCCCTGTTTGCTATAGCCCTGACCAGACTTCTTAAAAACAGCTGCCACCCATTTGTCTCTTTTCTGACCCTGGGCTTCAGGTAGAACATCTCTCAAAAATCTACAGCTGTCAGGTCTGAACTGCTGGATCAGCAAAGGGCACTGGACCTGTCTGTGAGGCGCTGAACCCATCATAGTAGCAGCAAAATTAATAACACAGTAACAGAAACTCATGTCCTGAAAAAAGCTCATTTGTCATCTTACATGATTTAAACAGCTTTCATATTTGATATATTATGGCTAGCAATGTTAGAATATTTTGAAGTCTTCATTTAGCTGTGTAGCTAAATGTGGATATAAGTAATATTATCCTGCATATTTTGAAAATGTGATGTATTTAAAGTATATTTAATTAAATGAATGCATTAGCACTTTCTTTTGCTACAACAACTGATACTTTTTTTTATAATTAATAATTGATAAATAATTCTATATAATTTTCTCTTATTTTCCTGAAGGTTTTTTCAATTTATGATATATCATTAAATCATGAAATAATCCCTTTCATACAGTAGTTGCAATTTTAATATCACTAAATAAATCCAAAGAGATCTGAAATACAGTGGTCTTCTTAGATCAGATCTTCTGGAATTCCTGTACTACTTCCTTTTTGGTACACTGACTTTGTGTTTTTGCAAACTCTGTAGTTTCTAATTTTGAGTAATAAAACTAATGAGAGAAAACTGAAAATAGAATTTGTATGAAATTATACTAATTATTTAGTTTGATAATTGGTTATTTTTTGTCAGACAAACTTTATTTTCTAATGGACACACTTGATGTATGTTTCAGATGGCTATAGTGTATTTTAAATAAATAGAAAAAAAACAATGCTTTTTAAGAGAACTAGCATTAGAGCATGTGTGACTTTTTGGCTTTCATTTTGATGAAGTAAACACCTTATAGTTATGTTAGCCTGTATGTATATGTAAAGCCTGAAACTAAATAGCTGAGCTGAGTGATCTCTCAATAATATATCAAGTAACAAAGAAAGCCAAAATTCTGAGTTTTATAAGACTAATAAAAAAGCTTATCCTATTGATTTTTTTAATAAAATGAGGATATGTTAATTTTAAAAACAACTGGTTTTAAGCAAGGAGCATAGATATACTTTTATTCCAAGTTCCGTGTAATTTATCACTATTTCAGAAGTGCAGTTTTAACATATGTTTCCTTTTTATAATTGCTCAGATGGCAAAGTGAACATGGTTTAAGGAGATGTCTTCTCTTATGAGCCAGTTAGCTAAATCTATATTTAATATATTGGGTTCATTCCTGAATACATTTTCAGCAGACATAACTTATGCTCTGCTTGCTTGCATGTATTTACATGATAAGAGCACTCTTTCTAAAATGAATACAAAAACAGTTCCAATTTACCATGTTCAGATTCCTGTAGCATTAGTTGAAAGCAAGGCCTATAGCCAAGAACTTAAAGATGGAACTGTCAGAGACTCCTCTGAGGAGAAATAGGTGTCCCAAGCACAGAAGTGCACTGTGAAAATGCTGCAGTAAATATACCTTGCAGACAGCTTCATAATGCATGGCTGATAAAATGTTCTGAAGCACCTCTGGAGTTTCTTGGGATCCATCCCTACTATTAATTTTTCCCCTTTCTAGACCAAACCAGGGCCTATCCAACAAGCCTTCACAAGCTTCATGGTCCCTCTGATAAACATGAAGGTAGAAGCCCTGTTTCCCCGTGTTTGTTCTTAGTCCAGTCTGTGTCATGAGCTGTCCTGGATTTAGTCCCTAACCATATCTTACTCATGTCATAGTGAGTAGGTTTGAGGATGTTCCTTCTCCTTTATGCAATCTACCATGTGTATTTCCTAGTTTAGTCCAACATTATCTGTGTTTCATATCTGAATGATCTTTCAATTCATTAAGCTTGAATGCATCTGTGGCAAGTTATGCTGAGCAGAATGCTGTAAACCATATAACTAAGAGACACTGTGCTCTGTACATGTTATTGCCAAACAACATTTCAATTAAATCAGCAGGTGAGTCTAGGGCAGGATGAAAAGCCTCTATCCTTATGGAGCTTGTGAAGATTACTTGCATTACAGTATTTGGAGAGCTAAACTTTCTAAAAACAATATATTTGAAAGTTCCACCCTTCCAAGAAAATGCTTATTAAAGTTCCCAGGTATGTGACAACATTCTAGAGTAAGACAATCCATCCATCTTTAATATTTATCTATTCAAATTTTGTTAAAGTTGTTTTGATATGAATTTCTGATTCATGTTAAAAGATTTTGACTGAAGAAGCATGGCATTCTCTGAGCCTATCCCATAGGATTAGC
Source organism: Perdix hodgsoniae (assembly GCA_035772895.1). NCBI lineage: Eukaryota > Metazoa > Chordata > Aves > Galliformes > Phasianidae > Perdix > Perdix hodgsoniae. The sequence goes on along the minus strand of JAPSGF010000006.1, from coordinate 4,820,041 downwards.
TGAGTTTCTGAACTTAAATTCAACACCAATATGAACTCTTCAGCTGAAGAGATTTCCTAAATTCAAATGGCAGAACATATTATTCATTTCCCAGATGTAATGTTACTCAGTTTCCAAAACTTGACATACAGAAACTTTCTAAGAGTCTTAACTACAGAATAACTACTTGCAAATGCAGTTTTTAGTGTGGTGTGCTATTTGAGATGCCAGAGAGCTAAGCGAGTTTTGTTTTCAAGTAGATTGCTTAAAAGAATGCCACTGAAAAGTCTTCTGAGAACTTGGTGGTTGTATGGGAATATTTATTTTTTCATTTGTCTGCTAACTTGCACTGAAGGAAACTACTTTCTTGGAAGTCAAATATTATGAAAGTATGGCACACAGCTGCTACTGTGAAAAGTATGTGCTTGGTTCTTTTCCTGTGATAAAACACATATGAATGCCTTCCCCATTTTTGGCCTTTGTTAGTGTCTCCTGAAAACACCTTTCAGCTGCGTTCTGATATAAAGTTAATAAATGCCTACCTTGACTTGGTAGGAGAGAATATTATAAAATGCAGTTAGCACATGAAGGTTCTTCCACTTAGACATAAGAGGAAGAATTGTATTGCATCACTTAATTTTACTGTTATTTTTCAATTGCTTAAGAGCCACATACTTGGGGTACTGTCAGTAGTGGAATCGAATGAAACATTAAAACATGAACAAACTTGTACATATATAACACTGCTTGGCAGGAAAAAGAGTTTTGCAGATATCAGAAAAATGTCTGATCCCACCACATTCAGTATTGAGGATTTTAAATGAAAGTGAACACCTCAAACTTCATATTTCTGTTGTTATTTAAGGAAACATTTAATGAAGGCTCAGGTAACATTTGTATTACAGTGTATGAAATATACCCTGCATACATATGCTGCATAATGCTGTTTTTGAGTATAATTGCTTTTCAAAAAGGCAAAATACTATCCCAGTTATGGTAGCATAGCTTTTCAGTCTGACAGCAGTTTCAAGCAGTGTGACTGTTGTGTTAACCCAGTAGGCAGCTCAGCGCCATGCTCACTACCCCAAAGTGGGTACAGGAAGGAACTGGGTGTTAGATAAAGATAATATAACAGGAAAAGAAGGGAAAATAATAATAATCATGATTAAAGAATATACAAAACAAGTGATGCAGAAGTACAAGTGACCCATGCCCAGCCAGTCCCTGAGCTACAACTGCCCACTCCATCCAGCTCCCTCAGTTTTATCATTCACCATGATGCCATGTGGTATGTGATAGCCCTTTGGCCTGTAGGGACCAGCTGTCCTGGTTGTGTCCCCTCCCAGCTCCTTGTGTTCCCCCAGCTCCTCACTCACAGAGCAGGACAAGAAGCTGAAATGTCCTTAGCTCCATGAACACTGCTCAGCAACAACTTGTGTGCTACCAACGTTACTCTCATAATAAATGCCAAACACTGCACCATCCCAGCTACTTGGAATAAAATTAACACTATCCCATCTGAAACCAGGACTGGGACTTCAATTAGAATTAGAAATAATGTAGAATGCATTTCAAATGAAGTTCTAAATAAGCATAAGTAATTAATTATAATCTCAGCAATTAAGTTATGTGACAAACAAAATTTTTTTTAACTGGCTTAGTCATGAGAAAATTGTAAAAATTGAGGATGGTCTCCCAAGGATTTTGTACTGAAGCTGCTCTGCTGAAGGGTTCTTATTACTCTCTGGTACTCTTGCTGGTGTTCATGATAGAACAAGAAGACAAGAACATGATGGGTACAAGAAGAAAGGACATGAATGTGCAGTCAGATCAGGGGAAAGCAGTCTCTTGGGGCAGCAGATAGAAACACATCTGTTTAACCTGTCTGTGGGACAGTGAAGAAGGCGTGCAGACAGGAAAAGACTTTCTTCAGTTCAGTCAAAATATTCTTAGCCTGGAGAAAGACACAGCTCTGAAAAGAGACTCTCTGGAGAAATGCTAAGTGTGGTATTCCTCATTGTCACCCACCTTGTGCCCATCTGCTTTCTTTTCAGCATGTATCTATCAGCACATTTGTGCAAATGCTGTATAGCACTGAGCTTGGGCATGCAGCACCTCATCTGCTCTTGAGTGTTTGCAGACAGCCTCACAGTGTTGAAGCCTGAAGAAGTACCCACTGTAGGGCTCAGTGCCACCTCCAGCGTGTGGTGATATTGTAACAGGGACAGTGGGAACGTGGCTGCCCTCAAATCCCTCTTGTTTGTTTTGGCTATTTTGGCCACCACACCAGTCAACAAAGAGATAGATTACTTTGAAAGAAAGGATGCACTACCATTATAGTACAAAGAGAAGAAGCATTTTTGTTGGCAGCCTGGTAAAGATCAAGAGCTAAATCAGCAAAGTATACTGTCCGAAAACTCTTTATGCACTGAACCTTACTGGAATATCAGTAACATAAGCTATATGTTTTAGTGCAGAATTATTACTAAGACAAAGGCATGATAATATTTTTAGGTTCCCTCACACATTTTGACTCATGCTGTGAGTTCATATTAACATCATAATGTAAGAAAAAAAGTTCTGTGCATGTATATAAAATTTCTTACACATTCACAAATCTGTGGCATCCCTGTTCAGAGAACAATTGTACACACAATTCCAATGGCTAAATGGGGTTTTCTTTGTGTTTGTAAGTCCAATTCTGTCTGGAAAATGTGAACAATAGTTTACTGTGCCTCACCTCAGAAGGGCAGCTGAAGAATGTGTTGGGTGCCCTTGAAGTACTGAAGCCAGGTGGCAAACTGTTGTGGTTTCAAAGCCAGCTTAATCTGGGTTTTGGTCTCCCTCCAGTAAATCGACCACGTAGCTAGGGACCACTTACCCTTCTTGTGCCCTTTTCTGTCAGCAGTTTTCTGTGGTCATTGTCTCTCTTTCAGCTGTCCTATTGTATTCAGACCAAACTTTTAATTGAGGTGCGGTTTGGAATATTACCTAATCCGTCCGTGACAGCAGGATGCATTCTGTAAGTGTGCAGAGCAAGGAGAGAGTGCAAAAGCGTTTGTGCTCAGTACACAAGTATGGCTACATCCAGGAGACATTTCTGACCCAACTTTTTATTTGCAAAACATTTCATGGTTTGTTTTGTTTTAATTGAAATGATTCATGTTGAAAAATGGAGGCCAGAAAGGATGCAATAGCAGAAAGGTTTCGTATTCATATTTTTACAAATAAAGATCTTTATATTTTAATAACAAAGAGCCTGTAATTTCAAAAATCCATTATACTAAAACCCTTTTAATTCTCAGTTGAAATGAAAAGCTTATAGGGCAGAGTTCAAATAAACTATTTTGTTTATCTCATGACTGATGTATTTTAGTTGCTTTGGCTCTTTATAGAGGGGAAAAAAAAAAACAACCAAAATAATAACAACAAAAAAAACTTTAGATATTTGAACAGCTTTACTGAAAATAAAATACCAACAAGGCTGAAAATGTCAGTGCATTAGTACCTCCGGGTCAGCTTTTTGACCTTGCTGCTCTAGTTTGAAAAAGTACTTTCTAAATTAAAAAATATGCATATGTAACTCAAAGGCTATAATAGTACAAGAGCGAGAATTTTGTATCTTTCCTAAAAATGTGTGTCTAAACTTCTTAATACTTCCCATGATAGAAACAGACAACTTCCCCAGTCCTGAATTAATTTCACAGAAAAAATTGTTCAAGTTTTTGATTGATTTTTTTTTCCTCCAATGCAAATTCATGCATTTTTATCCAACCTGCTGTAGATACACAGAACAACCTTCCTTGTTTGTTGGTGACAGCCTTGCAAAATCTGTTACTGTGCCCATTCTAAATTTTCTCTTCTTTAACCTTATCAGCTTCAGTTCTCTGAATCTCTCTTTATAGGTCATATTTTCTAGATTTCTGATCTCTTTTCAGAAAGATATGGAGCTCTTTCTTTGGGCTTTTTCAGGTAGTTCATGCTTTGAAATCTGGTGCCCCGAATGGATACAGCATTCCAGCTCAAGCTTTACTCTGCAAAGCAGAGTTGAAAGATTAATTCCTGCTTCTTGCAAGCTGTTCTCCCATACATATTGCAGTATGGTGATTGCTTTTCTTTTTGCAGAAGCACAACTGTGACTCTTGCTCAGCCTGTGATCTGCTGTATCTCCCAGGTTGCCATGTGGTGTTTCCCATCAGGAACAGCTGATTATTTCTGCCTGAGCGTAGTCCCTCCTGGTTTTCCATACAGCATTTCAAACTCCTTTTCTAAGCAGTGCTCCCATTTCTGAAAATTATTTAAAGTTTTAGCAATGCTAAATTTTCCTGTTGCACATATTCAGATTTAGTGTGATTTGTGTTCTATCATTTGAGTTATTAATGAAAACATTTTCCATTTTGTAATGAACCTCCATTCAGTATGAATTTTCAGTTGTTTAGAGCCTCATTAACAGCAGCTATCTGGTTATGGCTTTACACTCACTTTTCACTCACTTTTATCTAAGCCTTGTTTCTTGTATTAGCTTTTGAAATTGCTGTATGAAATGATGTCAGAAATCTTGCTGAAGTCAAAATATATGACAGCCTTTTGTTTTTCCATCACGACTCATAGAATCATAGATTGATAGGTTGGAAAGACCAGTAAGATCAGCCAGTCCCACCATTAACCCATGCCTGTGCCTGCTCTAGACCGTGTTCCTCAGTGCGACATCTGCTCTTTTCTTGAACGCCTCCAGGTACAGCGACTGGAGCACCTCCCTGGGCAGCTTGTTCTGATGCCCGAATTTTTTCCTGATATCCAAGTTGAACCTCCCTTGGTGCAACCAGAAAAAAACCTCTCTTCCTCTTGCTGTTACGTGGGAGAAGAGGCCAACCTCCACCTCAACACAACCTTCTTTTAGGCAATTGTAGAGTGAATACTCTCACCCACCTCCCAAGCAAACTGCCTAGTGATTTGCTACAAACTCATTACTTACCTGCCTATCACTCCTTTTTTTTATGTTTCCCGAGTGTTTGTTCAGACTTTTTTCAGTGCATTGAATTTGAACAGACTGTTCTAATAATGAAAGGCTCACATCCACCAGCCATCTGATATACCATTTTTGAGAATTTCTCACTGACAGTTAGTGGTAGTGCTGAAGCCATTTAATTCCCTTCTTGGCTATCTTAGGATTAAGTCCATAATACACACATGACCTGAAAACTTATAATTTATGGAAATGTTTTTAGTTTGTTTTACTATTTTAGGCTATTAAATTTCCTTGTGACTGGGCACTACAGGTGCTATCTGCTGTGCTGCAGTGGCCACCACGGGCTGAAAGGAGAGGAGTGCTTGGTTCAGCCAAGCTCTTGATCTACTCATATCAAATTCAGCCCAAAGTCACCGCATTTGCAGTTATAGTGGCAATGCTGACAGTGTTGAATCAAGTAATTGGGAAAAGAAGATGGGAATATGTACTAGTTCAAGGTGAATAGAAAAACTTTTATTTCAGACATGGGTTACTTGTAATGGAATGACACTAAGTATTATTTCCAGAATCTGACAGTAGGTTCTGTAATGTGAAATACCATCCAGGAGTCCTAACTGAAGCATGTTATTCTGACACCAGACTCCAATCTTCATCTATTTAAATAAATCTCTTGGGCCGGAGGGCACAAGGGACAAGATATATAGGAAAAGAAATGAGAATGTTATCTCCACTTTGCTGTGTAATACACATTTAAGAATGGCTAGAACTCTCTGAATAATTAATATATCTCTGTGTCATGGCAGTGCAAAATACTGTCTGTAGAACAGTAATTGCAAATGAGAACTGAGAAACGGTTATTGGAAAATTGTTACCGACCTTAGTAAATTGCTAATTTCAAAAAAAAAAAAAAAAAAAAAAAAAAATCATAGATTTCATTTTGTAGGATGACTTTCAATTATGAAAAACATATTTCATATTTCAAAACTAGAATGACTCTGATACTTTTCTTTTTTTAAATTCCTTGCAGCTCCCAGACAGCTGTATAATGGATTACTATGAAAAATACAAGCACAGAATGAATGAGCTTGAAGCATTTAATATGGTAAAAGTTATAAGATTAATACCATTACCTTGTATATATGTGGCAGTTTAGAACAAAGCCCTGTTAAGTTTTATGTGGAGGTAGACTGTCTTACATTCTGGTATGCAATCTCAAAAACAAAGCAGCTCCACTTCCAAACTTTGGAGCATATCTCATTCCAAAACTATATTAGGTGTCAGTAAAATAATAAAGCGAACGCATGGAAGATTCTTTTTCAAGGGGGACCATTACCCTGGAAAATAAAATGTTAGTCTCCTTTTAAACCTAGAATGGTCTCCATGCAGTTATTTCATAAAAATTCTTTATATTAAAATTCATTATTTCCCTCTTTAAAATTGTTCTGCCTCATATAATATCATTTTCATGTTGGACAACACTTCAAAACCAACTAATAATGTAGTTTTCTAGTTTTATGGCTTTCCATGTATTTTTGATCTTTAACGTAATCTGTTTTGAAGATGTCCATCCTACAAGATGACATCTGTACAACAAAATCCCTAGAAATTGATTGACCTTCCTGATATTATTTTGTTGAAGTGGAGCCATTGGGAAGTGTATTGGCTCCTTTTCCCAAAATCATAACAGTATCTAATCTTTCTTTCAGCTAAAGGTCGTGCTAGCTCCCTGCATAGAAGTTTTGATACTTCTGGATCGTCTTTGCTACCTCAAGGAGCAGGTATTTTTGCATTACATTTTATGGTACCTAAAGGCTACATCAGAGAAATGAGACTATTTCAGCCCATTTATTACTGCGCAGACAAAAGTCTCTGTTGTAGAATTATTTTCTCATATTTGCAGAAGTATAAGCATTCACTCTATTTAGTATAAACATATGCCCAGCAGATGTTTTTATTTTCAGTAAAGCAGCAACAGTAAAGCTTAGGTTCATTTAATCGAATAGTAATTACAAGTCAATAAATGATAAAAAATGAATAAATTGTATATGCAACAAATCTCATTTAATATGACATAGAGATTATTAAAAAAAATATTGGAAATGCATGACAGACATTATACTGCACGTTTTAGAGCTTCCAAAGGATATTTTGTAGAACATATAATTCAAGAAACTTTTAATTAGGTCCCATTACATTATTTTTATTGTTTAGAATATCTGTGATGAGAGAGGTACACTTTTTCCAACCATGTGGATCAACTGAAGTGCGTTTGATAAGCAAATGCTACTATATTTATTCTATAATGATTTATATCACAGTGTTTCTACTAACACTAATTTTGACCTTGACTTGATAAATTCAGAAGCATCAATCACTCTTTCTCTGCACTGGAAAACGTATTTTTGGACAAGCAACAGTTTTATTGGAGGACATGGTACCGTCTTCCAGCTTCTGCTTTGGTCCATGGTGAAAATCAAATTTTAATATACAGTTTAAACCCATTCATGTGAATAGCTGTTTTTCCAGTATAAGCCTTTCATTTTAACAGCTCCTTTTTATCATATCTAAAAATTTACTTTCTTCTTTGCCACAGAGCTCTTGGAACAATTGAGCTGTATTAAATGTATGTTTTTGTTCTAGCTGGTATTTTTACAGTGAGACAATATGAAATATTTAAATAATGATGTATTTTCCCACATGCCAACCAGTTATAAATCACACAGAGTTCTGTATGATTTCCAAGACAGGAGATCAGACTTGCTGCATTTAGTTCTAATTTACCTTTCCTAAATGTAATATAACCATTGATTTAATCTTGTACTGGTTGATTTACAAAATATGTTTAGGAAGAAAAAATAGAAATGATAAAAGCCATATGCAATGTGAAGACCAGATCCAGCTGGCCTTATTCATTTGAAAAGTCAGTTAATTAGCTGCAGTAGTAGAATGTGCTGCATAAAACAAGTAGGACTTGATCCTTAATATATTTTCTCTAGTTCAGCTGGGAAAAAAAAAAAAAAAAAAAGCTTTATTGATGAAGGAGGCGGTAAAATGTCATTTAATGGTGCCAGAAATAGTTCAATGACTTTAAGATATATCCTTCTTCGCATTTCCTTTTTTTTACAACAAACTTTCACTATTTTTATTGTTAGATAAGTGTTGGGGGTGGGATAAGGGGGGAAATGCAGATCTATTACCATATCTTAGCTTTTAAGTCAAAGACATTTTAATGTACTTCAATCATATATCGCTTTACAGAACAACATAGCCTGGTCAGGACTTGTGAAGTTATTTGATCCTGTGAAATCTCCCAGATGCTGTGCAGTTATTGCTCTGAAGAAACAGTCATGTCTTTAAGTGGAAGCAAACTGCAGATGGGTTGAAAGCTCTGAACTGATACTGCTATTTCCTCACTGTTCTTTTTAATTGATTCCTCATACTGATACGTTTGGCAACTATTTACTTTTCAGATGCAAAAATAATAAATGCAATGCCTCTGTGAATTGTAAGAAATAAATTGTGCTCTGTACCTCTTTTATAAATATCACTGCTTCCTCATGTCAGTTATTAAGTAATGCAGAACATATGATTTTCTTGTGAAAGTTATGACCTGTATTATGTGATTAACATTTTAAAATAATTTTAATGTTTTGGTTTTTTTTAAGGCACTATTCTTATCTATCGATGTCCCTCCTCTTGGTATTTTTAATTTCAGGATTATTCTTCCATAGAAATTTTCAATTTTTCCAATGGATGACATCAACAATCTTAGGCAAGCCTGGCTTTTGTCTTTTCTGGATTCAGATCACACATAGTTTAGAAAGAAAATTAATCTGTGTTACAGACAAGAAGTGTATAGACTAAGTAAGTCTTTGTACTTCCCTGCTCTCCAAGTGAACTAAAGCAGCTTACTGTAGAGCAATCCTGAAGAGTCTAGAACCTTCTAAAACTAAATACTAAATACCCACAAAAGGGGATTTTATGTTAATCTCTTCTTCCTTCAGGCATGTTCCTGACATGTCTTACTTGCCAGTGACTCTGAAAGAAACAACAGAGTATGATGTAATCCATTGTATCAATATTAAATAATCAGCTGCCCTGCTGGAGTTCACTCTAATCCTTGGGTTTTATCAGTAAGCTATTATCTGGCCCAAATGTGTTAGGTATAAGTATAAAAATTTTGATGCCTAAATAAGTTGAAACTTACTAGGTAGTTTCTGCTGGCCTTTATGAGTGAGAAATTTATTTGTTTTTTGTTTATTATGGGTTCTTTTTTTTAATTCCTTGCAGATCCCAGACAGCTGTATAATGGATTACTATGAAAAATACAAGCACAGAATGAACTACAGTTTTTTGTTTATTATGGGTTGCCTCCTTAAACTTGCAGATAAACTATCAATTTCAAAAAAAAAAAGAGAAAAGTTTCTATTCTAACTCCTAGTGCTTTTATTAGAACTTTCCAGTTAATATAAAAAATAATTAATTACACGGAGTATTAAAAAAGGCTGACCAATAAATATTAGAATTCAACATTAAAAAATAAAACCAGAGAATGCAACTTTAGTGGGCAGCAAAAGAAACAGAAAATATTTTCATATTAATTATATAGTGATATAGATTTGGGAATCAAACTGAGATTTCAATCTAAGGAGTGGTAAATCTTATTCTTTTTCAGTCTGCAAAATATAATGTGAGCTTTTGAGCATGGCTGTTGAAGAAAAGCGAAGTGGGTATTTTTCTAACAAGTCACATCTCTTTTCATGTATTCACTTGGAAGAAATATTTTTTTTTAGTATTGTAAGTAATTTCACTGCTGTCTGTTTCAGGACTTTCAGTCCTTACTAGCTCAGTGGATCTTCTGAATGTGGTGCTGAATGTCCTAGTAATGGAGGACACTGAGAAGATGGAGTTACTGAACACCTTCTTTGCTTCGGTCTTTATTGCTACAACCGCCCCTCAGAAATTCCAGACCCTGGATACAAGCTTTGAGTCTAGAGAAAGGAAGACTTCCCTTGGTCGAGTAGTATCTGATCAGAGATCATCTAGGCAAACTTTACTACAAATCCATGAGGCCTAATGGGATGCACCCATGAGGCCTGAGGTAACTGGCAGAAGTGACTGCCAAACCACTCTGTCATCTTTGAAAAGCCATGTAGAATAGAAGAAGTGTCTGAGAACTGGAGGAAAGCCAGGGTCACTCCTCTCTTCAAAAAGGGCAAGAAGAAGGATCTGGGCAACTACAGGCCAGTCAGACTCATTTCCATCCCTGGGAAAGTGATAGAGTAGCTTATTCTAGGTGCCATCTCTAAGCAAGTGGAAGAAAAGAAGGTTATCAGGAGTAGTCAGCATGAATTCGTCAAAGGAAAATCATGCTTAAACAATATGCTAACCTTCTATGATGTCATGACTGGCTGAGTAAATGAGGGGCGAGCAGTGGATGTTGTGTACCTTGACTTCAGCATGGCTTTTGATGCTGTATCCCACAACATCCTTGTGGATAAGCTTAGGAAGTGTGGGATAGGCAGGTGGACAGTGAGGTGGATTGAGAATTGGTTGACTGGTAAAGCTCAGAGGATTGTGATCAGCGACTTGGACTACAGTCAGAGACCTGTAGGTAGTGGCATTCCCCAGGGTTCGGTGCCAGTTAAGGTCTTGTTCAATATCTTCATCAAATTCCTGAATAAAGGATAGAATGCACCTTCAGCAGGTCTGCTGTTTAGGCAAAGCTGGGAGGACTAGCTGACACACTGACGCTATGCTTCCATTCAGTGGACCTGGTCAGGTTGGAGAGGTGAGTGGAGAAGAACCTGATGAGATTCAACAAAGGCAGGTGTAGAGTTCTACACCTAGGGAAGAATAACAGTATGCATCAGCACAGGTTAGGGCAGGAACGTCCAACTCACAGCCTGCAGGCCACATACAGCCCAGTGCAGCTCACAATGTATCCCACTCCCTCCCTGTGGCATAATGATAATGGTTCTTCTGCACAAAGCAGCTTGGCCCAGCCCTGGGCAGGCAACCATCACTCAGCAACAACCAGACTTTCGTGTGCTATTAACTCTGGCTGAGCTGAAACCAGGACGTGGGGCATAGTGCAGTGCTAACTCAAGTTCTGACAAATATGTTTTTGCATTTTGCTATATTGGCTAAACACAGTGTATGAACAGCAAAAAATAGGCCAATGTGCCTTCCTTTTGATACAAGAATTTGAGAATTTTCAAAAACTGCCTGGATGGTTTCCTGTGTAACTTTCTATAGGGAACCTGCTTGGACTAGCTAATTTCCAGAGGTCACTTTCAGTGTCTACAATTCTGTGATTCTGTGATCCAGTACGAGCTTCTCACATTTATTTAGCTCTAGCAGGTTCAATCCTTAGAGTTGCTGAACAGTTGCAATACTCAAGGAAATCAACTTCAGCTGCAGGTGCTTACAGCATCTCTGGAGCACAACTAAAAAGAGAAAATGAGACCTTCCACATATGAGATCCTTTGTTATATAGAGAGTACTGAGGAAAATAACAAGCTGATAGATTCTTTACCCAGGAGAGAAATCAAAAGAAATAAAGATCTTTTCTTAACTTTTAACATCTGGAAGGAAATATGAATAGTATCCAATATAAGGAAGGAGTTTAAGATAAATAATGTCTAAAAAAAGATGAACAAAAATAAAAAAAAATAAGCTCATTATATTGGCTTTGTTAAAGGATGATGTCTAATTATTTGTATAGAGACTTGTCATTCCAACCTTGTGTTCTCTTGGAAAAATTTACTTGGGGTTCTAATTGCCTTTATAGTGTTATAAATTGTTTTTTCTGCTTTTTCAGACCACATACCAAGAACTGGGCATATATGGAATCCAAACAAACTTATCACAGTTATTGACTGAATGCAAGTTTTGAAATGAAATGAATGAAAGTACTCTGTATTTGCAAAAAAAAATAGTTGAATCAGTGAGCTCTGCCTGGTTAAATTTGAACACACTCCATATTACATAGGGTATATAGGCTATTGCTAATTTTGTGTGATGTTTTTGTGTGCATAAAGCTATCTGAATTCAAAGTTAAATTCTTATAACTATTTTAAGAGGACATTTGGAATAGTTTAGAATAACAAGCACGTCTCTAACCCAAACACTTTTCCACTGTTTCAGAAAGGTCTGAAAAAAATTTCATGCCCCCACAGCAACTTTTCAGGCTTTTTCAGTACTTTTCACACTTTGTAGTCTATACAGGCAATGACAGAAGCAATGTGCTTCTTAGAATAATAACTATCAAGAGGTTTATATAAAGAGTTTGCATTCAACCAAATCAGTTGCTGTCTGCTTTCAAAGCTGTTTCAAAGCTTGAGATGCATGAGGTGTTGTTTACATAATGGAAAAATCCCCAAAAGTAATCAAATTGAATAAAATGAATTTTCTTTGTGGTTATTGCCAGCGGTTCTTCCATAATGTAAACAGTATCTTAAATATAATGAAGTCTTTTGATAGAAAGGAATTTCTATTTTCTTTCACTATGAAAGTGAGCTATGTATCTTGAGGATACTCTCTGAGGAATTGTGGATATACCTGCTTTCCCTGAGGTGTTTGCCCAATTCTGTTTGTGGCACGTCTGTGCATTCTGCAGCAGAATTGGTGTGATTTATTTATATTTCTTAGGGCTGAAAGCTTGGAGAGACAAGAGGATATGCAGGGTATATGTGCAGCCTTAATATCCAAGGGTATGTTGTAGTCCTAAGATCTCTGAGCCTTCTTTCTTTGCCAATAAACATTAATCCTGAAGTCCCGAATCATCTCACCTCAGAAAACATCACCTCACAAGATATCTTGCACTGATCTACTTTCTGGACTTCAGTTTCTGGTATTTTATTATCTTTTTCTGGTATTTTATTATCATTATTATTACAAATTATTATTATTATTAATAATAATATAATATAATATAATATAATAATATTATATTATATATATCATTATTATTACAAATGTTCTCTGTTTATAGTATTCATTAATTTACCATTAAAACAACAGCCATTCATTAGGTGTAATAATTATTCTTTAAGTGTAATAAAGCCTTTGCTATTTCATGATAGAGTTAAAATCTTGAAACTCAAAATCTGTATGTCCTATGATGACTTAAATTCTTTGCACGATAAGCATGTTAAAGACATCTGGCCTGGTGACAGCTATATGTCCTTTTGGTGACTGGAGTATTCTTACCTGTCATTACTTACTGGAACAGAAATGCTTTTTTTTCCTAAAAACCTTTCATAACTGTGTCATCATGTTGCCAGTGATCAATAATACTAAGCGCATGTGGTAAAAAAAGAACCAGCACCAAGAAAGTCTTCCCTGCTAAGGTGTGAAATAGCAACCAAGAATGGTGCTTCTGACATCTTTTTTCTCTAGGAAGCATCTGAATGCTCAGTCTTTGTCAGAATTTTAAATCTTTTTTCTCACATACCTGTTATTTTACTGATAATCCTCCCTATAATTGATTTATACCCTGATGTTCTGAAAGAGGTCTAGTCCATGCTAGACAATGAGCCATGACAAATTTTGAGTGTCTGTAATCAAATCAGGACAGAAATGAAGTTGTTCAGGCAAGTTAGTTGGCCACCTAGCACTTAGAACTGTGATTTTAGCTTCCTTAATTTCTGAGATCTGCTCAAATTTTGCAGTTTTCAAGGTTCCTATGCTTTCTGCCAAGTGGGAATGTGGCCTAATTCTTTGGGACCCACCTGCTGGTCTTTCACTATATTCATCTGAAACAACCAACTCAATCTGGTGGCTCTAAACTTTGTATTTCCAAGCAGCTGCTGAGTAAGCCTTAGTTAAGTTCTTTGAATTTGCTTCTCTGTGGTTGTTATAATTGTTAATGTTATATTTCAGAGTACCTTAGGAAAAAGAGTAAAATCCTTCAGGATACTTCAAGGAAGTTGCACCACTGTGAGGCATCTTGTTCTTTTCTTAAAGACTTGAAATTAATTCCTGAATATCAGACAGAGTAATAATTATCAGACAAACTAAGAGCCACAGTATATTAAAAATACTATGTACAATATCATCTCTTCAGGAGTCATTTTAGATTCAAGAGCTCTGAGGCATCTTCTACACAGAAATTCCAGTGTACAACCTCATTATGCTGAAACCTCCAAGAAGACACGCTAACATAATGAAGATTTGCCTCCAACTGTTAAAACGTTGTACACGAACCTTCCAGTATTCACCTATATCCTCCCCAAGGCTGTCTGCAATATTTGTATCAAGAGGAGAGGAATAAATAGACAATTGTCTCATCATCCTAGTGATGCTCTTCATGATGACACTCTAATCTCATGTGTGTTAAAAGGCAACATGCACATAGAATAGGTATCTAACATCGAAAGGTTTATCAGATGTGTAAATACTACTGACATCAATTTCACAGGCTTCTTCAATCAGTTCAGTCTATTACTGCTACTTCAGTCAATATTGACTATCAGTATTTGTACAAAATTTTTGTCTTGTCGTTTATAGATGGACTTTTTCATAACACAGTTTTGTCACTCATCAAAGCAGTAAATGACTTCAAATAATTGTGGATTCTAAGGAAATCAGAGAATGGTTTCTGGATTACTGATGAAATTTAGAAGAAATTGAAATCGTATGCATTAGTTTGTTGGGTGGGAAAGAACAGTATGTGCACAGATTACATCGGAAGGCATATAGTTGGCCAGAATTTGTTAAACTCATGAACACAAGATACATGGGCAAGATAATATGGACAAAATATCTGAAATTTGCAGCTACTGTAAAATGTATAATCATGTTTTACAAATTGTAGGAAGAAATGTAATTGTCTAGGTCAATGGAAATACAAGAAATAATGAATTTTCAGTAATTAACAGGCAGTTATCTTATCTAGTCTAGGAACTTCAAAAGTAAAAAATCCTTTCAGGGCAACAACATGATACTGTTCATCCCATAAAATCAAACTATTTCCTACATAACGTTTATTTTACATCTATAATATAATCTATTCTCTAGTTCTGATCTATGCTTCCTTTTTTTTTTTGTCAGAGTGGCTCCATTTTTTTTTCTGTATAGCACATGCTAACAACATACTGTTGTTCACAGAACTGTACAAACGTTTACGTTTTTATTACAGAATTCTGTTTTATGTGAGACTCCTCTTTGCACAGACCAATGCAAATTTTTTCATGTAGATAAAGATGTTGTCAAGGCAGCTTTCATTGTGTTTCACATGGAGTTTATCAAGAAAATCAAGATGCAGTAAATCTACTCAGCCAACAAATCAGATTGTTAGACTGAAGCTCGGATTGCCTTTACACGCAAGCTGTCAACTCTTTCACAAAGCACTAATGAAAATAGCAAAGTTGTCTGCTTACTGAATAACTTGATAGTGTCTGGCATCAAGTGAGAAAATTCTGAATCAGAAAAAATAGTGATCACCTCTCCCGATTACATGACCCTTCAGATACAATAACTAAAACGTACAGTTATAAATCTACATTGTTTATTGTGCTTTCTATTATTGGAGTCATGAATGAAGACTGGCAGCAGAAGCAGCCATGCTGTTTCTCAACTATAAATCCTAAATACACTTGTTAGTCTTAGAAAGGCTGAAGTCATCAAAAAGAGACTTAGATGTTATAAAATATAGAATGAACTGTATGTTACTTGGATAAGTGTGCCAGTTGCTAACCTTTTTATACTCTGTGGCATGGGTATCAATTCAAAGAACACAGTTCTCAAAATATTCAATGGACAAGCAACAAGATCTGGAATGATTATTTATTGGCACACACATTAATAGTCAGCAAAATAAATAAGAATGATTACTCCAAAATTATTGCTATGTTGCTTATGATTAAAAAAAATAGAATTAAATAGAAACAATTAAAAATGTTAAACCTTATTTCACTGGAAATTTTAGCTTTAATTTGAGAATATGAAGAGCAGCACTGAGTCATGTAATGAATGCATATCATTCAGATTATCTCTAAATAGATTCTTGATTCTAAGTAAAAATTTTATGGCCAGCAAACATTTAAAAAAAACACATTCATTTGTTTTTCACACTGAACTCTGGTTCATCATTGAAATCTTCCTGGTGTACAGCAAGAGAAAGTTCAAACAGCTTTTTGTGTATCTTTTATTACTAGTAATATCTTTTTTTACTTTAAAACCCTCAGGATTTTCTTTTCTCCACGTACTGGTCCATTAACAACAAGAGCACTGATTACAGTAATAAGGAGTTAAATGACACTCTTCGTGCCTAAGACCAACTCAAGTGAAATGCAAGTGTGAGCCTGTACTATTACTGATGCCAATGGTGAAATTCCCATTCCCTCTATTATAACTGCCTTTATCAGTAAGAAAAGTAAGATTTAACCCTAATTTTTGCTACTTTTGCTACAGTAATTTAGCAGAATATCTCAAGAGCAACATTTCATTGTAAACTTAGATTACCTTCCTTTGTGCAAAAATAGGACACTGTAAAACAAAGAACTGAATTTATATAAATGGTGTATTTCCTCATTTAGAACCTATATCGGCACTTTGCAGGCAGTACATCTCTTATTCATGAGCTACGTGTTAAAGAAAGTAATGTTAATTAATAATCCTTTGTGTACAGCCCATTAATTTAATACAGAACCTATTACTGTAGATTGAGATACATAATTTTTGATTGATTTTTACAATTCCATATGAGATGTATTGCTTACAATGGAATGGAAAATATTTTCTGAGGAAAATATTTTTAGAATGTGATTTTATTGAAATATTTTTATATTTTATTATTTATTTATTTATTTATATTTTATATTTTTATATTTTCCACCAGGACTTGAAAATTATGTACCTGGACGTAGGATCTTAGTAAATAATGAAAATAATATTTCAGGATGTCAGTGGGAAAAATTTTCAGGAACTTTCCTTGTTATTGTGATTTAACATTTAGCTTTAAGACAGTGTAAGTTAATTAAGAATAAAATGTACCACAGTTATTCATTCATGTACTATTGAAATGTTGCAGTTTCTTATGTTCCTAATATATTTTTCCTTGGCAAACTGTACCTAAGTTTCCAAAAAGGCAAATCTAGGAACATGCATTTTTTTTACACATTAACATTCTACAATTTTATTGAATGAAATCAAAGTATTGTGTTATGCTAAATAATGTAGTGTTTCTCCCTTAAAACAGCTGCCAAACCATATCTGAACACATGCAGAAAGAGATTATGGTTCACAGTAGGCATGTTTCTTTACCGGATTGTCACAGGAAAATGTCAGTTTTATTCACTGCTTTGTGGTCAGCTAAGATTTGAAACCAACTTTAAGTTCTGATTCTCCAGCTCAAGTAAGGAATGTCTGATCTACTTTACCCTATATAAGACTGGGTCTCAAAGAGCACGTAAGGCCATTAGTGTGTTGATAACTCAAAGTAATTCTCTGTTTTCCAGCATCGGTGGAATAAGGAAAAGCTTTAGTACTACTACCACTGGTTGCTTGTGTTACCTCTTCAAACTTTGTGAGCATGGCTCCTATGGAGCTGTCTCATTGCGTGGAACACACTGTCACCAGTTATGGAAGTCAGTATGATTTGTGCCTGGAATGTCTACTCATCCCAGTGAGTTTCCATTCCAGTGCAGTGGTCGGTCATTTGGGAACTGCTCTCATCTGCCACGCTGCACTTCTCCAAGCTGTTCTCCTCAACTTGTGTTGAGGTTGGTTTGTATGTTGTGAATCTCAAATACAGAAAAGTTTTGGCTCTGGTTTTTATGATCCCTTAAGTTGAGCAACTTACATACTCACTTTCTGTTTTTCCACTCAGGTAATGTTGTCCATTTGGCAACAGTATAGTTAAACATCACAGTCAGAAAAACAAACACACTGTAATCACAGTATATGGTGATCTCTATCAAATTCTTTCTTATTCAAATACAAAATTCTCTAGGTCTGAGTATCAGATCTCTTTTCCATCACTAAAGCTAAAACTATATCCATCAGTAAAACTATATCAGAAAATTTAAGTTCTGTTCTTGGAACAAGTAGTTGAGTTTGAAATTGAGTTACATGTGCTTTGGTGTATCCATTGGAAAGTATGGGTCTAAAAATCTTTACCTCCGTTTTTTCTTTGGAGATGATCTTTTCTTTATTAGAACTAGTTCTCTTATTTTCTTCATATTTCTTCCGCTTTCTATTTTCACAGTGGCCTGGGGAAGGATATGAGCACTACTTTACATTGGCAGTGGCAGGCAGAGCTCAGTATGCAAAGTACAATGACGTATTGTGAGAGGAGGTGATTTGGAAAGTCACAGCATTATAGTTCAATCATGTATTATCAAAACTGAAGTACATGCACAGACCTATTCTAAGAACTAAATTAAAATACTGTCTAAAATCTGATATGTTTTCACTGCAGAGAATGGAAGATTTTTCGTTTTCTACAATTGTATTTTTATTTCCCAAGAAAATTGTTAGAGAACTTGCTGTCTTCTCACAGAGGTGACACTGTGCTTCGGAATACAGCAGGGAATTCTATTGCATACTACTATGGGTAGTTGCTAAGAAGATTATTATTGAACTAGTGTGAAAGTTGAGAGGCTGGATTCACAGACTTGTCATTGAACATTGTGGTACATATTGTTGTTCTCAGGTTGTCTAGAGGACATTATTGAATAGATCTGGAAAATAAATAAATTATCCCAAACTGTGTTCAGAAAATCTGTGTTATGTGTGATAAATCAAACACCCTCCCTCCTTCTTGGCAGAAAAGCACCTTTGATGTACACTATCTACATTATCACTATATTTGCATTCTGACATAGTCCTTTCGAAACAAAACGTTCTTTAGTGTGCTTTTCCAGAACTGACCTTCATTCTTGAAACATCTCAGGGAAGCTATCCTATTATATTAGAAATCTAATTTGTATCTTTAATATTTAATTCCTGAGACTTTTCACCTATTCTTTCTTTATTTTTCCTTCCAGTTACGTGATAATGTATTGCTAGAGAGAAGTACCTTTTTCCAGTTGAAGTAAAAGTATGTAACGCATATTTTCCAGTAATCTAAAGAATCTTTCATATAGAAAATAAATCCTATATTTGTTTTGTAGATGTTCAGAACAGCTATTTCAAACAGTTCCAATGCCATAATACACGCAATCACTTTCTTCAATTTGCATGGCCTTAAAAAAAAAAAAAAAAAAAAAAAAAAAAAGAATTCCAGTGATTCACTCTCAAAAACTGAGGACAATTATTCTAGACAGCAGTTTTATGTAAGAGTTTATGAATGAAAACGTGAAATTCCTAATGTTGTAAAAGCTAGCTGCAATGCTATTAATATATTTATTTCTCTCTTTTTTTTTTTTTCATCTAATCGATGAATCTGCTGTTGAAAATGATTTTTAAAGTGTTTGCATTCAGTTCCTGAGAGGTTTTTTATTTGATTACGGTCTTAAAAGGCCAGGTCTCATTCCTCTGCAATTTGTTGCTAAGAAGATGCCCTTAAATGAACACAGGTAATAAATTACTTCCCATAAGAAAACAAGCATGTGATACTGAAACATATCAGAAGTATACTACAAAGCATTCCTATTTTCTGGATTGAATTTCATCTTTCTTTGCAAAAGGAATGTGTATGTGCTAAATAAACAAACAGAAAACCATTGTGACAGATTAATTAGTTAATTTAACTCCTTATTTTTATGTGAATTTTTATGTGAAACTCCTTCTGGTTTATGTGAATTCCACTCCAAAGTAGAAAATACATGTACTACTTCAGCCTAATTTAAACCTTTTCTGAAGAGCTTAAAGTTAGTCTGCAAGATGCTTAACCTGGTTTTGGCTCATTGCTCACTGCTGAATTCCCCCTGTTGTGAACTGCACTAGCAGATCATATTTATCTCTCATATTTATTGTCTTGGAATATGCATTAATTTCTGTAGGGAATAATTGCTGGCCTGCAGATGGTTCACAAATGGTATGGAATATTTACATTTTCCATTGCTTTATTTTCTGACTGGATAGTTTCTGTAGCAAAGCAAGGTCTGCTCCTGCAGACGTTGGGTCATCTGCTTAGTTTCACTGCTCTAGTCCTGTTTAGGTCATGAAGCATTACACTGTAATAATAAGTGAGGAATATCTTTAAAGATCATGAGCTAGAACAGCAAGAATAGTAATTGACGGGGGGACAGAAGATGGAATATAAATTATGAAATGTATTTCTTGTGACTATTAGAACATCTGATCAAAATTAGCTTCTTGTAACTACTCATTTAATGAAGAACGTTTACTGTAGGATTTATGGATCACAAACATAAAATAGGCACAAACAAAGCCAAGGAAATATTTTTTTTTAATAAATAGTTTAAGTAAACATTTCTGAAGTATATTCATACCAGACTTTCTGCAAGATAAATTTGGTATGTGTAATACACAGATGTATTATTTATGTTCATATCATGATCAAATTAGCATGCCATGAACCAGTAAGAGAGACAAGGAAGTTCAGGCATTTGATGCCAGAGAGAACATTGCATGATATGCAGACTTGAATTCAAAGAAAGAGCAAAAAAACCCAGCCAAATACACAGTGAATCTGACTTACCACAGGATGTTTTGGAAAAAGCAACAGCAACAATGGAAAGTTTTTGTACTTAGTTTAACTAGAACGGAAAACAAAAGCAAGACCAATTTAATTAATTAATGAAAAAAAGATGGTGACCATTTGGAACGCTGCAAAAGTAAACCAAAATAATTGAACAGAATAGAAAGGAGAATTGCTTCTAGTTAGTGTATCTATTTTTACACATTCTACGCTCAACACACACGAAGCTTTATAAATAATTATCTCTGATGGGAAAACTCTAAGCCAACTCAGTGGGCGTTAAAGATATGAGGCAACATGTCTGACTTGTTTGCTTGAACATAACTATTCAATTTATAAAAATTATCATGCTTGTACTGTCACGGTGTATAAATGCATACCTTGCAGCATGGTGTTCTGAACAGCACAGAATGATGAATCACTGATTCTTCTTTGCCTAGATATATATTTCACAGTTTTTATGAATATGTCAGAATTTGATGAAAGTTGCAATTTAGGCAAAGTCATAGTAATGCTTCCATTGAATTTTCCCATGTTTCTCTGTTTTCATTTATATTAATTTTTCAATTCTGGAAAAGAAGGTCACCTTGTCTTTTTGTTTTGTGTTAGTAAATATTCCCACTGCTCTCTACTGAATATGAGATGAGGTAATACTGCCATGCAAGCAATATCAATTTCAATCCATTATTTCAATCACTAATATGAATCTAAAAGTCATTATATAGTAACCCCAGGAGCCTTTTGTTCCCATTTCTCACCCCCTTTATCCAAGCCTGTTTTAATACTGGAATGATCAGGCAAGGAATTTTGTTAAAAATTATTGTTTGGATTTGTTAGAGTGTATTTTCTGTCTGCTGTTCCTAGTAATTCTTGTGACAATCCAAGGCTAGCTAACAACTAAACACACTTCACTGTATGTATTGGGCACAAGAGAGTGCTTTCACATTGCTCTTCTGCACTAACAATGTGAAACACCTTAAGAGAGGCTGTTAGGACTTTAGAAACTGAGAGAAAAGATCACTTAGAAACTGGTACTTTTTTATGATGAGAACAAAAATGTAATTTGTTATTTTAATGTACCTTCAGAGTTTTTTGAACTCTGTGGTTTCTTCAGGTCAGGTTCTTCCTGCAGGTAGGTGACTGTGCTGAAAGGAGATTTTTTTGAAAAACATCTGAAAAAAGTTTGTTTCATGTAGTGCGCGTGCTCTTCTTCATGAATTTATTGACATTTCTTAGTTCATGAGTTTGTTAATGTTTTCTTGGAATATTTATAGATCTTCCTTCGTTAGTAGATATACCAACCAAGTAATTGGCATTTATAAAACAATACAATACCAGTTTTGTATTTCTACCAGCCCAGGATTTCTGGTACAGCCTGTGCAACAGAATCACATGAATTGATGAGGACATGGTTCTCTGTGTGATTTGCAAACAATCTTCCTCTATTCCATGGAAAACACTTAGAATCTGCCCAACCTTAGCTCCTTTTATAAGGCATTTACACTTACAAGAACACCAGCAAAATTTTTCTATTACAAAAAAGCATCAACAACCAAGTTCTGATACACTTTTCCCAGGAAATTAAACTACGGTTGTTTTTTGTTTGTTTGTTTTTAATACAAATGTTCCTTAAATGTTCCTTTTATTGTAGTAATAAGTAAAAAGTAGAAAATCAGCTCTTTGGCACAATATCTCTTTCACCATATAAAACAAATGTTTAATGTCAGAGTAACAAGCCTTCAAGGCATCAACTTTTAAAGTCATCATCCCACATTAGCTAGGGAATGTTACAGTTATCCTAAAAGAAAAGCAAAATCCTTACATCTGCCAAGAAGAAAAGCTTAAATTCCATCTTCTAAGTTTCCCTTCCTTCAGCTTTTTGTCCCTGTGTATGCCTGACCACGTGTGGCACTATTTTTGAAGTCCTACCTGCACTTTAAAAGTATTTCTGGAAAATAAAATTATGAATTAAAAAGGTGGAACTAGAGGTTGCTCTTGGTCCAGTGGAAAGTGTTTAACTATGGTCTCAGGTTCCAGGGAGCCCTCTGTTAACCTTGTAGCTCGCCCCACTTCAAAGCACCGTCTACACTGCAGCTTCCCAAAAATGGAAGTGCTTGACAGAAGCTTATTGTACAAGTTCGTTATGGATTGTTTTCCCTTCAAAAACCTTAGGCAATGTTATATCACAGTAATTGCAAACTCTACAAATCTTTCCTCTCTAGCAGAATGATGACCACATCACCTTGCCAGGTTTCTGGCAATATTCCAGTTTTTTAAGCTTGCAGACTTGATGTGGAAATCCAGTTAGCTCCCTACAGAGTATAAATTTTAGTATTTGCACGTAGGTTTATTTCAGAAGAGAAAGTTTCCTGTTCAAAATCCATAAATTCTCTCTCCCAAATCCAAATAGAATAACTTCTTGGTTCAGAGAAATTCTGCAGAACTCCTCTTTGAAACTAAGGAAACAAAATGATATAGGGCAATGTAATGGGAAGAAGAGAAAGAATGTTTTTTATTAAGGTACGTGCAATATGATCAGTGATCAACATAGATAATCACTTTTTCCCCTCCTACCCCTCAGGCCTCCACTCTCTCTCTATACAATCTGGCTTTATAGACATAGAATTCTACACCTCCCACCCCATATTTTGTACAATTGCCTTCCAGACCTGTCTGCAGTAGCTCACAACATACGGTCTTCTAATGAATGGAGTAATGAATACAAAGGTGGTTGGAAGATGAGTGTTAATGTTGGATTACTGCTTGCTTTACCCTTTCACCTTTCACCTATGATGATGAGCCACAGGACTCAACTGATCAGCATCAAGCTGCATCAGAAGAAGTCAGGTCGGGTATTAGGAAAAGGTTCTTATCAAGAAGATGGACAGGCACTGGAACTGGCTGCTGATGCTGGAAACAGTGAACTCCGGAATGTCAGGTTACAAATCTTCCTGACTTGCTCACTTTGAGGACAATTATACTCATCTTTTCATGACAACATTTCTGAAGTAAAACATGTTTTTTGGTTAGTCTTCAACCTTCTCCCATAACTAGACCAGTGACTTCACAGACTAAAACTATAATGTAAGCTTAAGTAATACCTCACAAGAAAAAGTAAACCAGTAATATTTAAAGAGTATTTTAATTACTTGGCTCTGAAAGTCAGTGTAAATATATACTGACATTCAACAAATACATATTTAAATTAGCTTTTAGACACTACATTTCTTGTGATGATTCAATGCTAGACTCTAAAAAATGTCAGCAGAACAAAATACGACAAAATACTGAGAAGTGTAGTAGAAAATTAAAAAAAAAAAACATTCATCAAGAGGTATTATATCATTTTATATGCACAAAAATTCACTAATACATACTTTCATCTTAGGCCACGGTTCCTTTGTGTGACTCACCTAAATTATTGCTAGAAGTTATACATTTCAGATACTCTTGAGAAAGCACAAGGAAAGCATTGTGTTCTGCCGAGGATCACATTATGCAGTGCTGTTAGCTTACAGCTCAGGCACTGAGGTCATGATCTGACTACACATTAAAGTCAGGTTTAGAGCTTACAGTGTGAGATCAAAAATCCTGCAGAGTGAAGACAGCATTAACACCATATTGTGGGCTTTTGTTAATTTCACAAAACAGTGGCTGCATTAACACACCTGATCTGGATCAAAAGCATATGACTGGGTGATCTGGGAATGCATCAATCAGGTGTTAATGGCTGAGGTATTACAGCCTAAACCAGGTATTTGTCAAGTGCTTTTATTCTCATGTTTCCTGACTGATGTGGGATGAAGAAAACAAGAAAAAAAATTGAATGATAAATAGAACAACTAAAAAGGACTACCAGCTTTAAAATTCCAGCAGGATGTAGAGTTCTTTGAGCTGAACTTGACTGTCTTCAAAAACACTTGGCAGAGGCTAGATCTAAAATCGTTCTGTATTATTCCACATTGTGTGAAATAAGAGAGGGATGTTCTTAATCACAGAATGAGAAGCAAAAATAGAAAACTTTCTGACTTACAGAAAAATGAAACACCTGAAATCTTGGAGACTATTTCTAAATACCAAATCATAATTTACATGTGAATCAAAAGACAGTAATGAATAGGAAGTTCAGTCTTAAGTCTTAAATTTTACTTACATTTTTACTTTGATAGATCATGCAAAGCTATCAACTAGTCCAGTTTGAGCTTCATGGAGGGATGAAGGCTATTTTGACACAGAAGATTTAAAGGAAGATGAATTACTGCAATAAATGAGAAACAAAGCATGTGGAGATGATAATCAGGATACGTGAAACAGTTCCATGCATGGCAATGAACAACACAATGCCTGGCTTTCAGAAGAAAATGCAGAAACTGAAAGTAACTGCATCATTTTCTAAGAGTTTACCAATGCCAAGAGAATCTGAAGAGTGAATGAAGAAACAGAAAATTAAACATCAGTCCAAAAGCAAATGAAACATTTTACACTGGATATAGGTGCACAAGCTCATGTGCTGCCAGAAACAATGATCTTATCACCGAAAGAAATGTCATAGTCATAGAAGGTTAGATTCAGGGTTTTAAAGAAGTTATTTTTGCCCAGTAGGACAGGAAGACAACTAAAAACATGGTTAAAAATAATTTGGAAATTTTACAGTTCTGAAATAATGTTTTCATTTTTTAAATGACCGTCTTGAGAAGATGTACTCTTGGGAGAAAGAAAATATTGAGAGAGAAAATATTGAGAAAATATGCTTTTCAGGAGATAAAAATTTCTCAGACGAATACATGCCAGTCCTGACAGAAGTGCCTGCAATTCACAGCAAAGTTCTTCTGGAAGGATTCATGGAAGGCACCTTAGCCTGTAGAAATAAAAATCTGAGCATGACCAGATTATTATTTTTTTTTTTGTCATTTTGGGCATTCCCAAAGCTATAGATAAAATCTCTCCAAAATTAGAGTTCAAGGAACATAGGATGAACTTGGTAAAGCACACAAACAGATCCTTAGGCGGCAGCCATAATCAACCTCCTATAACTTCCAGTGGGGTGGGGGTGGGGGGGGTGAGGATGTGTCTGTGCATTGCTTAGCTTCTCTGATCCACAGCCTGAGCATGTGGCTATGCAGAACCATCCAGTGGCCAAACACTGGATTCCAACCTTTACAAAAGAAGAGATTAAACATATGATTGCTTGAGGTGATTATGCAAGAGGCACATCTGAATAATGAGTGAGAAAAACTGCTAGAAGGCCCAGGCTAAACTACAGTGAGACAAAATGCAAAAATCTTTGGATTTCCCACAGATTATTAAGAGAAGATCATTCATGTGTATGTACAAAAGGATAAACTCTTGTAACTTAAATACTTAAAAGTGGTAACAGCTGCTGCTATGGGACATGCCCACATGATATTTCAAACTACATTTCTTTATTTTTCATTCTAGTGAAAAGTTCGGGCCTTTATAGAAGGAGGTTTACAAAGCCTTTAGCCACAAGCCTAACTTCTCTTATATACTGAAGGAGATGGCCTCATCCATCCTTTCCGATTTGGAATGGTGACTGGCCCTGCCTGGGGTCCTGAGAGCATAAGGTTCCATAGAGTCCTGATTCCTCCCTGGGGCTTCCCAGTCTGGCCCAGGCCCTGGATCCCACATCATTCCTGGAGCCATTGTCCCCTGCCCCAGCCAGGCCACAGAAGACCTGGGCTCCAGTTCCCCACAGCCCCTCATGGCCACGGGCCCCATGCAGCTGGGCCCTTCCTTGGTCCTGCAGCCTGGTCTACATGCAGCCATTCCCTGTCACCAGGGAAGTGCCTGGTGCTGGGCCCTGGCTGGGCCCTGCATGCTCCTGGCTGGGGTGAGAAGGGGCACGGTGCCAGGCACTGTTCCACAGGGGCTCCAGCCTCCACTACACCCTGCATGGTGCCTGGTGACATCTGGCATGGTCCGAAACAGCTCCAGGGTTACAACAAGTGTTTAGTTTATACCTACGTCCTCTTACTGCTGCCTATGAATACAGACATGGTCTTGAATCTATTTGTGTATTGCTGATAACTTGCAGACAAATTGGGAAATAATTTGAGACTTTCTGTTGTATTAACGTTTTTCAGTTGTTGATTTTCAGTTTACATTCAGCTGGGAAACACAAAAGACAATGAATTAAAATTTTAAGAACCACAGACGTAACCTCTGAGCTCTGGGACGTGATTCATGCTTTTCTGGTCACCTGGAAATAGGATGGGAGTGGAAAAGCACTTTGTCAGACCTTTCCACTGTAAAACTGAAAAGTGCATTCTGAATAATTGATCTCTGTGGGGAATTGAGCTGCACTGGTTGGTACCAAAGCAGGTGGGGAAAGATGTGAGAGTCCCCTTCCCCATAGGCAATGCTGCCACATCTGTATTTCAGGGCTCTTTCCTGGTTCATGAGCAGGTTCAGGAGCTCAGGGTGATGAAACACTACCTGAGAAAGTTAAGGGATGCCAGAATGAAATCCACTGGCAAACTGTACGACCAGGTACACAGTGAATCACCTACAGATCACCAGCATGAAAATCCCACAGAGAGGATTTATTTTTCTTATTCTTGACTCTTACATACTCATTTCTTCTGGACATACTTCCCAAAATAGGTCTACAGTTTTTATTGCAGAAAATTAGCTGGGGCTACTGTCATCTTTTTAAATGTGCATAGCAGATAAAATAATCATGTAATAATTTAGGGTGGGAGGGACTTTGGGAAGTCAAGCCCCAGAGAAGGACTGACTTCAAAGTTAGATGAAGAAGATGCAGCAATCTCCATTTCTAATGTGAGCGAGTGGCCAGAGCACTCAGTCCCACAGGGAGCAGCAGGAAGTCAGTCTCGCTTTCCACGCATCTGCAGGGCTGTGGCAAACGCCAAGAAACAGCAGAAAGAGAAGAGGTGGGGGAGACAATCAGACTCTTCTTTCTCGTGACCATAATGTAAAGAGGTTTCCTACCTCACCTGTGGGCTCTGTGGAGTGCAGGCATCTCAGATGTGCCCAGATAATCTCTCCTAGACAAGTGTTGGAGCCCAAGGCAGAGATTCTGAATCCCAACCGTCGAATCCTGATTTAGGTCTAGCACCAGGCACAGACACTGCAGCTCAGCCCTGCCAACATGTTCTACATATGCACATGCCAAGAATAAGAGCTGCAGATATCGATGGAAAGTCTGTGTTGAACACAGGAGTACCTACACAGATCTGTTAGCAGCTGTGCAGAGCTTTACAGGATTATATTTTTGTATCATGGCACTTATATGTGACCTAAATTTCATTTGAAACGGTGCCTTTTTTTGGTGCCTGTGGTGCTGCATTTTTATGACTGTAAGAGCAGAGTTCTGTGGTTGTGCAGGTTTGTCCCTGCAGGCCATTAGCAACACTTCAGTGCCGCACTCGGCCTTCCAAATTGTTTTCAAAATATGACTTACATAACATCTTTCTGACCCGGTACTTGCTGAATCACTTGGGTGAATTATTACAAGTAAAGACTGCACTTCTTTTTGTAATTGTCAAATTGCTTGAGGACAGTGCTCTTCGTTTCTCTTAATTATTTTATCCTTGCAAAAAGTTATTTCAATCCTTTTTAGAAAACTAGTGTTTAAATCTTTTAAATTGCATTTACAAAGGGATTTTGTATTGCTTCCTACACCTCCAGCACCTGATTTGTGTGTCTAGGACACATGCTTCATTAGTCCCTTTCACAAGCTGTTCCAAATGCAATGCAAATCACTTCTTAATGGCCACATTGACTAGATAGGAAATGCTTTTGTTGGAGCTATGACTTGTAGTTAATTAAGCCAATTAGCATTTGATATAAGCAATTCTGGAAAGATAAAGCTTAAGAATAGCTCTCGTGAGATGGTGGAGGACTTTAAGCAAATAGAAATGTACAGAAGGGAAAGGAAATGAAGCAATGATGAAGTTTGAAAATAATTTCTAAATCCATTCAGGTTTTTTTGTTTTTTCTTTTTTTTTTTGTTTACATCAGTCCCAGCTGAACTTCTATGAGAAAAGGTGGGGGTGGGGAAAAATCTATTTACTATGGATTTGTTTAAAGAGATTAAACCGGACTTTTTATTCAGCAAAGATTAACCGCAAAATTTCTGCTGAGATTCTGCTTATACCATGAAATGATCTGATTTATCAAATACGCTTCTGACTTTCTTCCAAGAGAAGGTTTTTGACTGCTTGACGCCAGAAGAGAAGGCACCCTTGTGGACTGGCTCCCCCAGTCTCTTTTACTTGCTGTAGAGTGAGAACTACCCCTTCTGTAAGTGAAAAAGCAAGGGGATTCTTGAACTTTAAAATAGAAATGTATCATATTTCCTTCTAGAACTAGTTTTCGAAGGCACACTAAAGGCAGAGAATTTTATAATTTAAACCATTTTTTATAATTTAACCATGTACTACCCTAGAAATGTGCAATGTGCATCAAGCCTAAGGAAGTTGTTACAGTTTGTCTGAAACTGCTAAATTGTCTCCATTCATGGTTTGAAACATACAGTGACCATGATGGATAGATCTGTTATGATACTTACATTCATTTCAGTGTGCATGATACTTGGCTTTAATTCACTGGAAAGATCTCAGCACTTTTGAGAAAATGGTCATTGTTCAGTGTAAAACAGCAAATATTTTGCAGTCTGTCTCAGTGTATTTTGAACCTTGCTATATTTCCTTCTTGGTTGTTCTACTTTGGAGCAAAATATTCTTCTAAAACAAACAAAAAATCTCATTCTCTCTGATAACATAAAGTTTGTTTAGAATGTGACACCATTTAATTGCTATTGATAATCTAATTTTATTTTTCCTTGTAATTAAATTCTTAAGAGGAAAAATGTTAAGTTAGCTGGGAGAAAAGTGAACAAAGGAAATATGAATGTCTGCGTTCTGCTTGTATGCTTATACTTGAAATTTCCTAAATTCTGTTGCAAGTTTCTGGGTAGAAAATTGCTGCTAATTCAACAAAAGCATTTCCCGTTTCGTCAGTATGATCATTAAGGAGTGATTTGCATTGCATTTGGAGCAGCTTGCAAAAGGGACTAATGAAGCATATGTTCTAGGTACACAGAGCAGGTGCTGAAGGAGTAGAAAGCAATACTACCTGTTTCTATTGCATTCTTCCTCTTATTGTAATTTTATGTCTTGAACTCTCCCTCCCACCCTGAATATATAAATTATAATTTAACTTAATAAATAAACTTGCAATTAATTCTGTGAGACTGGAACTGACTCCCTCTGGCTGCAAGATTTCATACAAATAGTTCTTATTTCTGTGACAGACAGCTTTTGTAAAAGGAAAACTTTGGTTATTCTAGTTCTTCAGTTTCATTTCAGGAAGAAAAAAACTCTGCTGTGGTTTGTTCAATTGTATAAAGATGCCTTGCAAAGAGGTTTTGTGGATAATTTATTATCCCATATACAGCCACACAGTTGCTTTCTTATTTCTCTAATAAAGATGTCAAAGTGGCCATAAGATCCATAATCTTACGGTACTTAGTAGAAATGGCCAAAAGAGTTGCTGTTCCTCACCTTTGAATTGGATTTAGGAAACAGAATGTTTCTACTTTGAGTATATACAGATTTTTGAATGAGGTTATGCTCTAAGCAAAGGAGTTACAGAGAAGAAGTAAGGTGATCTTCAGTCTTCTTGGAAAGACTTATGAGTTTTAAGCCCCTGAAACTCCTATATCTGTTTGTTATGCAACAGTCATATAGCATAAAAATTCACAAGAAATAAAAAGATCATAAAAATTAACAAATACAATAAAACTGCTAAATCTTACTTCATAAACCTGATTTATTTTTTATAACTCCTATTATAAAACTTAGATCACTGATTTTCTACAGAAAGTTTCTCAGAAGTGGAGTAAAATTCCTAAGACTTGAATAAGTCAAAGTAAATATCTTGTGGTCCACAATATAAGAATAAATCCCCAGTGACTTGAAATTAGGATAGGATAGTACAAGACCATCAGAGGGAAATAGAAGTTTTGGGGGATAATACTTCTTGACAGTTCTACATGTCTATTTCACAGCTCTGAAAAAGTCTATTCCTCTCCATCCATTCTCAAAGATGATGACTATGTCCAACACAGACATTTCTTCTTTAGATGTGTTTGTTCAGGGAGCTGAATCTCAAAATAAATTATATGCAAATTAAAGCTCATTTTTCTTTCTTCAGAGAATAATCCTTCATGTAATCATTTAGTTCCGCAAAGAGCTAAATATTCTTTACTCATACTGATTTGAATGAAAATGGAGCTGATTCATTACATTACAGAATCACGACCAAAATTTGGTAATTCACAATTGGTCTCTCAAACTTCGCTTATACACACAGTTAAATTGGATTTAACTTTAAAACAAGTTAAATTGAGTAGCTGACAGGGCTCCATCCATCACTGTGATTTACTGATGTTCTAATGTACTTTCTGTTACCAAGTCATCTATTAGATAAACTCTTCATATTAAAGTCTACAAAATACCGATCTCAACCTCTGCTCTTCACTACAAGAACAGACAGTGGCAAATGAGTTTGGAGATTCTTCTTACAGTTCAACACTGTTTGCAAATCAGAGTAAGAAGCATTATACTTATGGATGTTTTGTTGCCTTTTAACACTGCTACTGAACAAAGATATTTGGCTATACTAATGCATTGCATGAAATGACATTAAGGAAGAAAACCATTTTATTTTAATATCAGCTTCAATTAAATGCAGACTTATGTGCTTAAGGAGAAAGCCAGTCTGGAAGAAAATATTTCAGCCTACTGAGTGGGAAATTAAAATCAGCACAATGTAAACATCACCAGCAAAATATTTAAAACTACTTTTTATACTGACACCATTGCGTAGTGCACACATGAAGTTCTGCAGGAACCTATACCAGCTATTGCTGTATTGCAGCAGCTACACATCCAGATGAATTATGTTGTAGGACTCATGTCAGGCAGGAGCTGGGGGTGGGCGTGTGCCATCCCAGTGGAGTTGGCACTGCCAGTTTCCACCCTGCCCTGCATTGCTGCAAGAGGCTGGGGCTCAGCCAGGTACTCATCAGCCAGACAGGAGAGGTTTAAGGATTATGTGAGAGATGATGTGTATTTACCCCTAGGAAATAGGTGCTCCGACAGCCCAGCACACCCAGCACCTGCTGTTTTGGAGAGTTTGCAGACTTAAGTTGGATGGCTCTTCTGCACAGCAGACCTTACGTAAACAAATGTGCACCATTAAATTGTTGGCTCTCTTTCCTTACTGAGCGGCTTCAGAGACTAAAGGTTGAACTAAACAAATCTTTTATTCCACTGTGCCTTACATCAATATGGTATCTTTACTTCCAGATGTCTGTATTTTCTAAAGCTTCCTATTTGCTATTAATCTTTCTTTTACAGGCTTTCCGGAAGAGGAGGCCTGAGTCAATCTGAAATGTGGACACGGCAAGATAACTGGAGCCATTTGACTGTTCACAGCATGCAGTTGTATCTTACAAACAATCTGTATTTTATATGCAGCAACACCTGAGAACCAGCAACAGCAGTAATGTTCCACTCAAACCCACCTGTCTTATCTACATTGAGAATGAGATGAACTGTTTTCATCCTGACTGAGAAGTCTGTGAATGTGGCAATTCCTAAAATGAAGATTTAGGTATATGACAGAAAAATTTTATAATGGCATTTTTCAGCACATTGGCAAAAGCCTTCATCCCAGAAGAGGAATGCTTCAGATAGCAATTAAAGATTAATGCTCAGTAAAGAATCTTCCTTCCAAAGAAACTGGATGGGCTACTGGATGTATTGACTGCAGAATCACATAGTAAACCACAATAACTCAAGGCACAATTCAGTTTAAAAAATCAAACAAAACAGCCATAGATAGACTGCTTTTTATCTCATCAGCATACACTCTGCAGTAAAGCTTCAAATCACTCACAGAGTCTTTTGGAGTGTTGCAGACTGTAATTCATTCTACACAGGCAAGTGATGAAACATATTTCACTCCTTTGTAAATGTGTATCTACCAGCAGTATTTTCTAACACTGTAATACTCCATACACTCCAGTTCTCATAAAGACTGAATTTGTGAATTCTCTCTCTCATTTCTAAATCAGAACCGTTTGCCACCTAAGTGACTGACCTTTTAATTACTGACTCATTCACATTAGAAATTGAAATGCTAGAAACCAGTAGTCAAATTAGAGCTTCTTTTGAACTGCTGGGTGACCTGCATGTAAAGAATTCTATATTGGGTTAAGAACCTTAAACATGCAGCTTACTCAGGACCAGTTTAACTTCACTCTGACTGAAACTTCCAGTTAAGTAACTTGGGTATTGCAATTGTTTTTTGTTATAGTACAGAATAACAATTGAAAAGCTAGAGGAAAAATTAGTTATGCTCCTACTTACAAGCCATGTAGAGGAACGTAATTACAAAGTGACCAGAAGATAAGAGCATTGAAGCCACTGAGGATGATGCTGTTCTGAGCAAATAGTTTTAATACCTCATCAGCAGATGAGAATTCAGGCCTATACGCAAACCTGCATTTGGGAGGATAATATGTGGCTGATAAAACTTCTTAAAATGCTTAGTGGGGCACCAGATTCCCAGAAGGATGACACTGTCAGCTCACAGTTTGTAATTTCTTGGATTTTATTAGTTTTTATTAGAAATGATTGTCACAGAATGCATCACAATCTTTTACTATGTGTTGTACCACTCTTGTTTGCTATTATTGTCTAATTGATTTAAATTAGACTTCTCTCCTAAGGAACTTCCTTCTTAGATAAGCTGTTATTTAAAGAAAGTACACATGTAAATGGATTATGAGGCCTGGCACAAAAGGATAGAAGCTAATTTAAATTGATGAATTCAGTTTAGAATTTTGAGTTAGTTTAAGATTAACAAAAATAAGACAGTGGGAAGCTGAAATAGTAGACCTCATGTGGGTTACAAATGTTTGCTTATACTTATTTCACTACCAGATTTTAAAAGGGATAGGATAACCCAGCTAACTTCCTCATGTGACAAGCTCCACGACTTCATTTAAGTCAGCTAGACCAACTGCAGTAAAGAAATGACATACAGAAAGGGAATTTTAACCCAGAAAATGGGATTTTATATGTACTGGCAAACTCAGATGCATCCAGCATAGGCAAACCATATGCAGTCTATTTTTTTTTTTTTTTTTTTTTTTTTTTCCAAGTGGACTGAAGGCTTCTAAAGGGATTCACAGACTAAACTTTTATTTCTGTTTTCTGGCAAGGTAGATGTGTTTGGCTGTGGGCTAAGAGACACTGCTTCCATTTCTGTTTCTGCAGAATCATATGATATGCATTATAATTTTTAAGGCCAGATTTGGACTGTGAAATCATCTCTGGAGAAGATCACAAGGGAAAGTTTCTCTTTCTGTATACATGTATATATCCAAAACAAAGGAGTGCAAATGTCTTGCTAACACTCTACCACTAGCATACAGATGTTATGAATCATGTTTATGTTCATGAATATTCATTGCCTAAACAGTAGCAGGCATGAGAAAGTCTGAATGAGAAGTTTAACAGGAGCGGTCTTGCTATCCAATGTTTCTTTTCAATTTTAAAAGTGATTTTATTTAAAAATTGACTTGAAATTCTCTTTAAGAAAATGTTTATTGGGTTTAACTAGGAATACTTGTATTATAAGTGTATGTTGTTTAGTATTCTGGTTAAACAATCTGTCCTCTAGTTATGATATCGTTCATTTATAGTAAGTTACACTAAAACAAGTTTTTTCTGATCATTTTTCATTTTCAGTTGCTGCTCAGATGGTATCTTGAGAAGTTTCTTCACAGTTCTACCTCTGCAGTGGTGTGACATGCCTCTTTTTCTCTCATGCTTTCACAGCATCATCTTCCCTGTGCATACCCAATCTTTGGGCTGAAAAAAACTCAAGACAAGTTTTGGGTTTTTTTTTTTTTTGTTGTTTTGTTTTGTTTTTTGATTGTTTGTTTGTTTTTGTTAGTTTGTTTCACTAAAATTTCTTCATAGATTCTCTAAAGGAGAGCTATTTTCATTCTCACTCTCCTACCGTGAGCCGCTTTACTTTTTATTATTGATCTGGGTACAGTACATTCCTTGGTATTTTGTCTTTATGTGCTCTCAGCCCTGGGTCACTCTGACACTGAGCAGATTATGCCACAGGCACACACAGTGCCCGGGCTCCTGAGCAAGCGTTTCTCATGCAAAACAGTGCAGCCTGAAACCAACACTGGGAAACAGCCTTGTCCCAGTCATGGCTTAATAGCTCTTTGGAGATGCTGTACATTCAACTAAATTTAATCCAATTCTTTTAGTTTCTTGGGTTCTATCAACCCCAAATGACATTGTCCAGGCCTTGCATGCCATAAAACGTGCCTGGAAGAGATACAACATGTGAAAACATGTTTTTAATCTTGAATTTCTCTAAGGGCCCCAGGCAAATGTCACAGTCCCTGCTACTGAATCTGGCTCAACAGCGGGTGGTGTCTTACCTTCTGGGAAAGGCTATAAATAGCTTTCCTGACTGGACAAGAAACATGAAATGTGGCCTGAGAAAAGTCTCTTGTTCCAGTGTTTACATTGACTAGGATACTCCCATTTTCCAGTACAGCTGTTGTTTCAGGACTTTAAAAAAGACTGATGATTGCAACATAGCATATGTGAAAACAGATCATGAATCTGTCAAAAATCACCTTAATTTGTGTTAGACTCTGTATTAGTCCTTGGCGTCCTAATTGTGTACTGATTCAGTTTTCTTTTCGTGGTAGTATTATTAAGTGACAGTGAATGCTACGTGGAGAGTCTGTCGGTTGCTGTTGAAGTATTGGTAGTGTTTTGCACAGAGAAACTACTTTCTATCATGTTTCTATTTCTTATTGCATACTAAATCACGTTACTTAAACTTTAGAAACTAACAATAAACATTTTATTCCAAGAAATGAAATGACAGATAGCACAATTCAATTAATATGCACAGTGTTCATCCTCATAAACAGTTGATGCAGCCAAACATCTGGAGCTAGAATAAATAGCTGAAACTATATAGTGTTATTAAAAATCTGTGCAAGAGGCACACATCCTTTGATACATACTCTTTTTCCTAAACTAAGATGCCTTACTGTTCACCCACTTGTCTGGCATTGACCTGAAGTAGTACAAACTAGTATTTCCATAGAAGTATTTTGTCTATGTTTCCATGGCTAATGCAAGGTTGGTGCAACGTTCTCCTTTGTTGAGCCTTTCATGACTGTAGCACCACAGAAGCAGTAGGAGTCATCATGCACCACCGTCCGCCAGTTTCCAAGTCTTCATCTAGGAGCTGGGCTGGGTATCAATTCCCATAAAATTGGCTCAAATTGATATAAAACTTTAGGAGTACTAGACGGCAAATGGCTGAATATGGTGGAGGTTAACATTATAATTTGGACAGGGCTCTGGGCAACCTGATCTAGTAAAGGTGTATGTTTGGTGGCCCTGCTAGGCAGGGGAGTTGGAACTACATGATCCTTGAGGTCCCTTCCAACCCGGGTCATTCTGTGATTCTGTGATTCTGTGTAATTGCCACAGGAATAACTGTCTTCAGGAAAAATAATATAAACACTAAAATATTTGTAATTAATGAGCATTTCAAGATGCTTGCCATTAATTTGAAGCTTTTTGGAAAACTAACCCTGCTTAACTAATCATCTTATACTAGTTCCTGTAATTTATCCAATGCCTCTGGAGAAAAAAGAAGGAAAAAAAAAAAAACCAAACCCATAACAAAATGACTGATCTATGCCCTTTAAAGCTTGTTAATAATAAAGTGAAATCCAAGTCTGGTCATTTTAGCTTGAGCTTCATGATGAGCACAACTACTAATAATATATAGATTAGCATGATGGTAAGTACAGATGTCCATCTGATGAAGGAGACACTAAACTGTATTCAGTCTATACCAGCTAGCATAATTCTAAGCTTATGCATTCTCCTGTACCTTGCATTCTGAACTATGTACCATTTCTGATGCCATGATATATATACTCAGCAGAGTTTAGATGTTTCTGTGGAGGGTCAACCAGATTAATGTTCTCAGACTAAAAACCATGGTGATCATAGGACTTTAAATATCTGCTTTATAGGAAAAATTCATGCCTTTGTACATTCTGGTGTATGTTATGCTTTGATCTATGTCACATCATAACAAAGTAGGTTTATTTATGAAATGAATAGTATGGGATCTTGAGTTCCTTTGAAGCCAACAGAAGCTTTGGTGACTTAAAGAAACAGTAATTTCAGCCTTATTCCTTGATGGATGGTGCATTATCTTTACTAAACCTTTACTATTCTCCATTCAGATTCATTGTGTCAACATTAGAACTTTATTTGCAGTGCAGCCTAAATGGACTGAGACATATGCTCAATAGTTTTGAGTGACTTAGAGTAAATTTGAGCATAGGAAGAACATTTTTCCCTGAAGTTAGGTAAAAGGAGTTTGGCAGTTTTAAGGAGCAAGGAGTATAAAAGAAAGGTTAAATCATTAGAACTGCAGTCTTATTTTCTTTAGTGTTGTGTTGTATAATAATTCATGATTTTGAAATTATGCCAGCTGTTAAGGCATAATGTGTGATATACTCTTTATTATCTTTTGCTAGGAAAAGAGAAGGAAATTCAGTCATTTAAATGCAATAACCATGAAAATGTTAATGCTATGTTGTCCAAGCAGTATGTTTTCTGAAACATTCTGAAATGAAGCATTTTGCATGAAATCTCTCCAATTTTGATTAAATGTAAGCCATCATAAGAAGAAAGAAGATCTGAATTTAAACTGAAGTCAAGGTGTGACTTCATCTCATAAAGATGAGGAATGTCACAGTACAGCTGAAATTCTGTCCTTGGGTCATGTTATGTTTTGATACTGGCGCAGAAGCACAGCAGTCAGGGCTGCAGGAGAGGGAGCGACCACGTGCACTGCACTGGGGAGCCCTGAGGGACTGACTGCAGAGACATGCAGATTAACTTTGAGATTTGTAGCCACGGCTAGTTTACATGGAAGGAAAAAAAAGAAAAAAAAAGAAAAAAAAAGAGAGATTTGTGTATGTGATGTTTTTTAGCAAATACAGTGACTCCTTCATATCTGTATATCAGCTCAGAGCAGAAGGATGCAAAACCCAATGGCCACTAATAGTTTATTTCCAACCTCTCCGAACTCCAGTCTCCAATGTTTTTTGTTTGCAATTTTAGTAACCACAGGTTGCACACTGCTGAAGCATTCCTTTAAATGAAGGTAAAGCTGGGATCAGTGCAAAGTCTGTTAACAATCACTTTAGACTTGCAGAAATTAGCTAGTGGGATCCCTCTGCTAAAAGAGAAAGGAGGGGGAACATGTCTGTTTTTCCACTGGAAAGCTCTGATTAGATACCTACCCTATGCACACAGGATCTCCATGCAGAGATTTTTTCCCTAAGTGATAGGTTGTCCTATACGCTTGTTTGCTGACGGGGTTGACAAGGGGAGACATGGTTCCTAGATGGGGATTAAAGAAAGATAGGACAGGCTAAAGGAGACATAAAATGAATGAGGCTTAGGGAAATGGCAAGCATCCACTCTAGCCAGAATTGCTTTAGGGTTCTGGTATTATTATTTTTACTCTGCCTCTTCGGACTTTTATTAGGGTCAGGCACAGCCAGAGGAAATCCCATACAGCACAGGTACAATCCAGCAACGTTGCCAGCAAGCCAGAAGGCTTGCCTGGGGCCAAACCAAGCAAGAATAGACAAAGTCAGCTGCTTAAGAATTTGAACAAATTAATAGTGCAGTGCCCCGTTTGGACTGAAGAAAACCTGGATCCTCTTTTGAGAAGGTCTGTGTCTCTACAGCAAGGTTCTCACCAAGTCTTTGTCTGTCTGAGGAGAAGGAGATTATGTGGTCCTGCTATTGTTAAAACGTAATAAACTAATAATAATAATAATGAATCTAATGGCATAAATGCAATAGGGTGCCAGGAAATTAAATTACACTTTCTGATAAAACTTAGTACTTTTAAAAGATTATAGAACTCATTTCTGAAGACATCTAAAATCAATCTAAAGATTTTAATGGTGAAATATACCCATTCTGCTAAAAACGCCTGATAAATCTATATTAGCAGTAACAAGATTTTTCTATAAAGAGAGAAAAAGATTAATTCACATCTTAAATGATCCCTTATTCTTATGACAGTTCCTGTAGCTGCTAAAATGTTCCAATAGTTTCACCCTTTATCCCCACACTAGACAATATTAATGCATTCTGCATTCATTTACTATACATTCCCTGTAGTTCGTATATCCATTACAATATTTGCAGGCAGAACATTCTATTTAACTAGCAATCTAAAGTTTCACAGCTCGCCAAGAAAACCAAAGGTTTTTGAGTAGCAGAGATTAAAAAGAAGAAGAAATCCCAGCACTGTAAATTGTAAAACTTTACACCTTACAGCTGCCAGCTGTAATCCACAAGGAGACAGCGTTCTTAGGCTCTTAGGAACACAGACTGGGCTATTTTTTTAGCAAATACTCCTCTTGTTCCTTCAGAAAGGGAAGGAAAGGAAAGAAAAAGTCTCAAACCCCAAAAGAACCCCTTACAGAGAACAAAACATTGATGAGGAGTTACTTTGTCCTTGAGTGTGGAAGGATTGTGGTGATTTGATAAGATCTGTTAAGATTACATTTTGCTTATTATTACAGTTGAAATATAACAGCTGAAATGTTACACAGGCCAAGTCAGACTAAGCCTGAGAGGATTTGCACAGTGTAGCATTTACATAAGATAAGAACATAGCGGTTTCTGGTTCTTTTTAACTAGAATACCTTTATCTTAATTATCACATTATCAGCTTTTTTTTGAGGGGGGTGTAAGATGAAATGCATTTGTCTTAAAGGCACAATAAAGCTTATTTTAATAACTCAATTTCCTATATTTTTCAAGGTATTACCATCAGACAGAAGGCACAATGCATTTCAGATTCCTGAAGTTACAGCTGTGACTGGAAGCAACAAGTTGGGTGCTGAAGGGCAGTCAGTACTGCCAGGAATGATGATAATGGCTTCTGAACAAATGATAGGCTCAACAGCTACCTTTTTCCTTTTTCTTTTTTTTTCACTCTCTCTCTCCTCTCTTTTTTTTTTTTTTTTTTTTTTTCCCTCTCTGGAAAAGGAAACAATGGAAAACTGCTTTGGGCAAGTCCAGAACAGCCTACAGTTGTTGGAAAGGTGAGGTAAGGAGGGAGAGACACAGGACAGATTGCAGATCTATGTACCTGTTTGTCATGTTCGTCTGCCTGTGTTTTTGCACTGAGAGAGAGGGAAGGGCAAGGAAAAAGAATAAGAAATATCACATAGCATTTGAAGGTCAAGTTTGAAGATGAACTAGACTTTAGTGCAGAGCTCTGAGGAAAAACTGAAAGAGAGAGAAAGGAAAACCTTTTGGGTATAGCTGGATAAGAGCATGTTCCTTGCTAGTGGCTACTGTTTATGAAGAATTATTGGGATCCATCCTGACTGTTTTCCTAGTGAAAACATCCTCTCTATGACTTAGCCAAATCTCCGTATATTTTAGCCACTCAAGGTGAGCAACAGTGTGAATCTAGTTTTGTATGCCCTACAGTTCAGAAGACCTCAGGGGAAAAATGAAGTCTGTATTCTTGACAGCAATAAATATGTGCATAAGGCAGGGAAGGGACTAATTTATCTGTAGGTTCACCTATTTATAAACAGTGATGATTTATTCAGCTATATCTTGATCATATCTTTTCACTGCAACCTTGTCAATTAATTTTTGAGATTTGTGTCCATTATTGTAGGACATACAAAGATAATGTATTCTGTCCTATCCAGGTGAATACAGTCATAAAGGCAATTGCTATGTTTGTGCTAAATTTGAAGGCTCTGCAATGCATCTCTCCACACTGATTCACTTTGATTGCCAGTATGAAATACTTCTGCCAAAATCAAAAGAAAAACTCTTGGAAGAAGTCTGTGAAATCCATGGTCTTAGTCTGCATTTATTCAGATCTATTAAGGTTGATTTATTGCTAGTCAAGACTGTGAGTAGAATGAGAAGAGAGAGAGATACTTCCTTAAATTACACTTAAAAAAATTTCTCTCTTCATCTGCATTTTTCAACATGACTGTCACTTCATGACATTTTCTTCCAGTTAGGGAATAAAGTGCCATATTGAAATTTACTCTGACTCTGTTCCTTTGGTCTGAGGAAAGCCACAGGAAAACTGAAGTAGTAAACACATGAAAAGTTCATATCTGAGGCCTAGGCCTGTGCCTAGCTACAGTTAAGGAAGCTGACCCAGGGATAAGTGGATGAAATGTAAGATCCAATGGAGACTTGACTAGGTAGCTTTGGAGTTTTCATTTTTTTCTCTGTTCCTATGAGCCTCAGTCCCTTCATGGTGCTTTGAAGCCAGGTCATTAGAAAAAAACTCTTTACTATACTCAGAAGGTGCCTGTTCCCCTTAGTATCCTGTATGATGTGGCTGAGAAAAGGTATCTTTCCATCAGGAACCCTGGATATCCACAGGACCAGCATGTGGTATGACATGTTTTCCTTATAGACAGTGAGGCAGTGAACAAACCTGCCAGCAATGTTCTAATGCTGGAATGCAGAACTTTCCAGAAGTCTTTTTTTTTTTTTTTTTTTTTTTTGGTAATAATTTCCAATCAGTTTTACTCTAAGAGAGACGAGTCACTGCATTTAGTGGGAGCCCTGAAAAGAACATGCCAAAGTATCACCTGAATCCCTCATTAAAACCTCCGTAAGGAAATATCTCCTGGCAGTTGTAAAAAGAAATTTAAGGGAGACCTAGATTTCAAAAGACTTCAGGATAGTTATGCTTTACACATTTTTATCTTTTCTGACGCAACTGAACTGCCCTCCCTGCCATCACATTTTATCACTGAATTTCTATGGCAGAAAAACTGCATACAAAGACCTCTTATCCTCTAGCAGAAATCGTAGGTGAAGGTGCTTAAGTTGGAATCTTCTAGGCTATAAGTATTTTCTACTTAAAGAAAACTCAGGAGAGTGCATTCACTTTGAAATCATTTTGATAAAGAGGTATGTGTGATTTACAGGAAATATTTTGAACAAATTAACTAGTGTTGTGAGAGTTTAAGAAAATACACTTTTCCTAAACTTTGCCAGGCTTGCTAGTTCAACAAGAGCTGTTGAACACAGTGCTTTAATAAATGACCACTCCTGCTCAGCACAGAAAAAGAGTCATTTTTTATCAGTTTATCTTTTGTCTCTCAAATGCTAAATTCTATCCAAGTTTAACAGAGTAATTCACTTACTTACTGTTGCTATTATTTACATTGGCTATATAAGGATCTTACAAGCTTTTGGAGTTTATAGCATAGAAAAATGTTATCAGTTGAGACACCTTCAGCAACATGCAAGTATGGTCAGATGAAAGAAGACATACTCATTCTGCCTTAAGTGGTCAAAAAAAAAGGGTTAATTTGTTCCCATAACAATAGTTTTTGCATATTTTTTGAACAACCTCATTCCAATTATTTAAATTTGTCAGTAACAGCATTTCTGTTTCATTTTCATGATCCCCAAAGACTGACTTAATCACAAAGAAGCAGTGGAATTGTACAGCTTTTTTGAATCCTCCGTAATACATACAACATATGCACATTTTTATACGTGACCCTTTTATCTAGCTTTCATTTCTTGCTACTTGTATATTCTGGGGAAGCTCAGTGTGACATGCAAGAAAGGCAGGTAACTATGTAGAGTCGCCTCATACTAGACTCTATTCTCTTTGATACTCTTATTGTAGCTTGCAGTATATGAATAGGTCTTATTTTATTCAAATAAGGCATGTTGACAATGTTAATTTCTTTTAACTTAGGTTTTCTGGGGTCATGTGGATATATTCCCTCTCCTACAATTCTGATGAGTCACAAAATAAACTTGAAGTTTACCATAATGCACTATTTTACCAATGGTCCTAGTTCATTCATTTTCTCAACTTGTGCAAACCAGACGCAGGTAGTTTGAGTAGTCGCTATGTCTTCAATGAAAAATTTCTTCTTTCTGTTACTTTTCTTCCTGTTCTTAACACTGCAGCAATCTAACATTGTCAGATTTATAGCCATTTTGAGCATGGATGCATGCCCCTTCCTCCTTTCTATTTCATAATGTATCATTTCCAAATGCTTTAAAAATGCTCAATAAAGCTGCTCAATAACCCCTAGTTTTGAAGACTTATTGCATACAGGTTCT
>JAPSGF010000006.1:4750370-4777172 GCA_035772895.1 Perdix hodgsoniae | reverse complement strand
GCTGCTCAATAACCCCTAGTTTTGAAGACTTATTGCATACAGGTTCTTGAGCTGCACATGTTTTCTATGGATGCTTGAGTACTTTATTACTTTTCCCTCTTCCTTTTTCCTCCTTTGTTTTACCTGTGGCCCAGGCTGTCTTCACTGCATTTTTGTTGAGCCTCATTACACTGACATTGTATTTTTATGGATGTTTTTCTTGATGCTGACTATGAAGTAGGTAAGTTTTCCAGTGAAACATACATCAAAGAGTTTATTCAGTCTTTCACGGATGTTCTTGGAGAGAAGCAAGGAAGAGATGTTTTGATAGTTAATTTTAAATTACCCATGAAAAGACTTAAGCTACAGTGTACTCATATCAATAAAACTTTTGGCCAGTGCAAAAGGCCAGCTGGAAGAGAGAGATGGGATCAACCCATGTGAGTGGGAAGATGGAAGGGGTTAGTCAGGCCCTTTGTCAGCCAAGAGCTTTAGTGGGAGATTTTCATGCTTGCTGTCATTGCTCTTCCCATTTCCCTCTTCCTCCAGCTATCCTGCCTTCTTCCATTGGCTTCTTTCAGCCACCACCACTTTTTGCTTGTGTGGTGAAAGTCAGCAAGCCCTAACTACCTCTGCCCCTTCTGACTTTCCTCAGTGTGCCTTGACCCATCGTGTGCCATCTCTGAAGAAAAATGCCACCCTTCCCAGCTCACTCCT
The DNA here is from genome assembly GCA_035772895.1 of Perdix hodgsoniae. NCBI lineage: Eukaryota > Metazoa > Chordata > Aves > Galliformes > Phasianidae > Perdix > Perdix hodgsoniae. Next base: position 4,776,476 of record JAPSGF010000006.1, on the reverse strand, counting down.
TGCTTTAGGCAGCCTCTTTCTTCAGTTTCAACTTCCTTGCCTGTTGTGCCTGCCTTGCCCTTCATTCTCACAGAGATTTTATTCTCATTGACATGAGCTTCTCAGTGTTTCCCCTGGCAAAATAAAGGCTTCACTGTGTGAATAAAAATGAATACCTGAATGCACACACATGAGACAATAACGGCAGAAAAAGACAAGTGAAGGAAAAGAAAAGCTAGACCAAGACACAATGGAAACAAAAATACCCCTTAAATACCCTTTTTTGACTTCACTAAGCTATTGCACAGGAAGACAGGACACACTAAAGTATTTCAAATTGGGAAGCAATAAAACAAAAGCCTCAATATGGAGGAAAAAAATTCAACACTTTATTGTCACAAACTGGTGGATAATACATGGAGGACTGAATGTGGAATTTACATTGAAGAAACATAAATTTAATGGAATATATTTAAGAGCATACGAATATGAAAAAGGGAATATGATAAGAGTATTTTTCACCTGCCAGAATACACTTAATCCATTGCCTTTAGATGTTTATGTACTTTGTGACTCATTACAGAAAAAAATTATTTAGTTGAAAATATTCCTAGATGAAGAGTTTCAATAGCGTTTTGCAAGGATGTAAATGTTATGTCTGACGTAATTTTCAAATGAAAATGAAGAAACGTGCAAGTGATTTAGTGTCATAAATTGTGATACTTGGTTGCAAGTGACATACCTGATAATTTTGTTGTGGGATCTCCATCAAATGTTAAAAACCACTGTAATAGCATGAAACAGAGCATTCCAGATGTTGGGTCACGTTGACAACTGTGTGCTAACTGTTCCTATATGTACTACTTTGCTTTGGATCACATCTGTGCAAGAGGTACCTTATCAGTCTTCTGACTTTCACTTGATCACTGACAGACTTTAGGAAATGGAGCTATCAATGAATGAGGGGACCAAGATGATAGAAGCTGAACTATGGTTATGAAACAAAGCATTTTTGTTGCTTCAGGGTGCTGATACTTGATAGAAAGACCTTAGCAATCATGTGTTTGTAGTGACAGCAGCAGCACAATACAAAAAGAAATAGCACATAACAGAAATCTCAGCTCACACACTGATCAAACCTAATGCCTGTAAAGGAATAGACTCCTGTGAGATGCTGGTGGCCCACAAATAGATGCATATAAAATGCTTAAATCAAAATATATGCTTCACATAATGGCTTAAATAAATACCCAGTGAATTCCTTCTCCTGAAGCCAAGTCCAAATGTAACAGCCTGTAAAAAAGGGGAAGAAACATAAATCAATTTTACAACACTGGTTGTGAGCTGAGCATCACTAATGGTTGGGACTGCTGTATTCCTAACATTGTTTTAGCACAATCCAGCACCAAACAACACTAGCAGTGACACAGGTTAATCTTATAAAATACATTTTATTAATGAAGGCCTTAACAGAAAGGTAAAGTAAGTCCAGCTGTCCTGCTGGACCACATGAAAGTGATATATGATAAGTAACTAAGATATTCTTACCAGGTGCAAATGACAGATGCAACCAGCATGATGACAGATCAAGAGCTCTTGTAAATCTCATCAGGAGGGTCCATCTATTAAGAGCTGTAGTACCTCCAGCTGTTATACGTCAGCAGATCTGATGGAGCTGCCATGTTAATAGTCCTTATGTTTCTGTGATTATGTTACTTGGTCTTTATTCTAAATTTTCAGTTGTTAGGCTGAAGAAGTGCAGGAAAGACAGTTGAAAAGTTCCTTGCCAGAGATCTGATTTCTACTGCCATTTCTGTTCCTCTTTGGCTGCAGATATTGTCTCATGCAGAACTTTTCCAGACAAAGAGCAGAATGTAGTACATCTATATCGAACAGCAGGAAAGGGAAGTGTGCGTGAAACTGTGTTTCTGATCATGTGTCCCATTCTACATGGAGCTATAATCACAGAGGGCAAAGAGCTGAACTTAGGTTAGCTGCATGGATCATCCTTTCTGAGTGTGTGTAGTGTTGTTTGAGGTGATAATTCACCCGTCCTCCCTGTGAAGTTATATGTGAGTCTGTGGAAGCCATGGGCTGCTTTAGTTGCTAAGTGTGACTGCAGTCATATTTTCATAGTCTCTGGAGAAGTTTCCTCTGACAAATACCTGACCAAATATCCAATCCTGCTTCACTGCAGTCATCTTAAAAAAGGGCAAATTTGTAACACTCCTAGCAAAATTTAGTGAAGCAGCAGAGCTGATCTAAAATGCACAGCTGGGCTGAAAAATTAGCTCCTAAAATGCTCTACATTCCCTTAGTTATGGGAGCAACCATGAAGCTACAAGGGCTGATGCTGCTGTGGAATATGCATGTTGGTTTGGTGTGTACGGCACAGCCTGATACTGTGACTCCACTCTTTAGTACCAGCCATGGCTGCGATGTGACAGCCATAAAGCACCAGGTTTCCCTCTCTCCCCAGGTGAAAACCCCGTATGATGTCTCTCTAAGAAGTACTTTAAGGGCCCAGAGAGAAAACCAAAGCAAAAAGAAACAAGAAATGAGGAGAGAGAGCAGCCCCATTAGTCTCCTTGTACACCAGTCCTTCAGCTATGCTAAAGCAGTTCAATTGACTTTTGAAATATAAAAGACACTCCTTTATTTGAAGGTTTTGAACACAGAATAAAAGTGAGCATTTGGTTTTAGGCTCATGACATGAAGAAGTATTAAAGGAAAAGCAATTGAGATGCAAAGCTGGCCCACTGTGATAATTTTGTTCTACACTCCTGTGAGTCTGGTGATTCTTGACTAAGGATTTCTCTGGAAAACTCTTCACTTGTGATGCTTAGCTCTCAGTGCTACTCCCACTGAGATCCACTTAATTCATTTTTGCCTACCTCAACAGCATGTCTCATCTGTGATGCCACTGTAGATGTATATGCCTCAGGTCTCCAGAAGCATTCATGGTCAGTTATGGTTTGTCAAGGAACTGTTACAAGAGAATCCAGAGTGAAAGAACTATATATATATTTTTTCTTTCATTTCTGTTTTTCCTTGCCCATGAGGCAGTCATGTATTTTCAGTCTGCATAGCCTCAGGCAATTCACACAGTACAGAATAATACTATTCCACTTAGAAAAGAATTACAGTGAAAGGTAATGGAGAACTCTGTGAACTCAGAGAGCATCAGAAAGTCAGTGCTGCATGGAGGCATTGCAAAACTCCCATTATCCGGGTATTGCAAAACCCAGTTACACTTCTGCAAAGAATCTTTATTCTTTCATTCAGCACCTGACCAGGTAATTCAGGAAGGACATATGCTTGGAATCATATCTGTACTGAAACCTTAGAATAGATTTAACTATAACAAGGCTTGTTACCTGCTTTCTCACCACAGTACAGCTGTAGCCCTGCTTCTGCTAAACTAGTAGTCATTTTGTTCTTGGGGTCCTCTGCCCCCATTCCTTATTGACTGAAACATCTCTGGCTGAGAGAAAGGGGAGGACAAGGTGCCCAACTTCACTGCTGTTACGTACCGCCTTTGTGCATCCAGGGACTTTAGCCAAGCAGGGGCATGGTCATCAGGAAATGAACAAAATCCTGAAAGCCTGAAGAGGATTTGTGGACCATTCCTGTAGGATTACTGCTAAAGGCTATTGGTGCTGCCATCAGGACTGCCTCAAAGCCAACTTGGACAAAAAAAAAAAAAAAAAAAACAAAAAGAAAAACAGGCCGTGTGACCATCTGCAGTCTTCGTAGACACTGTGTGGATTAGTGGTGAGCTGTTTTAGCTGGTTTCACTCCAGGAGGAGAGACAGACAACTTTGTATAACTCTTTTCCAGGTGACTTTGCTCTTTCTGTGTCTGGCAAGGATGCCTTAGCTTTGATATGTGTTCTCTCTTAAGATTTTGCTTTCTTATTTCTTAAGATGACACCAGAGTACACTGTGAGACTGCAGAGGATTATTTTATTTCTTATCTTTTTTTTCTTTTCTTCTTTCTCCCTAGTCCCCAAAGTCTTCTGATTAGCATCTTGAATGTGTACTGTATATAACTTATTTAGCATGTTACTGACTTTAGGCTGTGTTTCTCACTTGCAGCCTTCTGAAGTCCCACCGATAACACCTTGTGCATTGTATCATGAAATGTAATAAATGAATAATGTTCTGATTTGATTGGCAGCTATCTTGGTTAGTATCTTATAATTTGGAAATAAAATGGTTCAGATGAATTCATTCTTCCTACCCTTGATAGCCAACATTTGACAGGGATTTCTGCTGTGGGCTCTTAACTGAGTACCACTTTGTCCCGATTAGTTCTTAGCCTAGTTTTTGCACTGTCACTAGCTCTCCTCCCCTCCTTATATGAGCTCCTGAGGTGGATTCACTTTTTAAGCGGTAGGCTGTATTTACTGGATACAAAGTTCATGTCTAGTAATCAGCCGCAGATGAACCTGAGATGGCCCTGACTCTCTTAGCAGTCAGTACTGTCGATACAGGAATGCCTGATCAGGTTTTTAACTAACTTTTTTTTTTTTTTTTTTAAACCTCCTGGTATGTTTAGACAATCTTTGTTACAAAGACTCTAAAGGGCTCCTTGTCTCTAAAAATCTAAGCAGTCCGTCTTTCACCAGCAGTGCTAGTATCAAGTCTGAGTGGCTACAACAGTAAACAGAAAGGGTGTGTTGAGGCAACTCACTCACTGCCAGCCGTCAGTGCTGGGGGCAGTCCTGAGCTATGATAGGACTCAGGCCTGCTCCAGGTCCTCCATCCTCAGACTCCAAGACAAACCCTCATACCTGCCTAGACACTTAGTTCCCTCACAGACCCGTGTTAACTAATTTCTACCAAGTCTTTTAGTCCACAGTAAGGTTGCTCATCTGGAGGAAAAGGGCATACAAGCTAGCATCCTCTGTGAGAAGCTGACAGACCAGCTAAGGACAAGTTACTGACACTGAGCTGCCTAAAGCAGACGAGATGAATTCTCACTGAATCCACAAATGCTCTGAAACATCAGTTCCCATCCTTGCTCTATGCCAAATCCAGATGGGTCCTTTTTCTCCACCCTCCATTACGGGGCCCAAGAGCCCAACACTCTAATTGGACAGACTGTCTCTAGCTATCCAGATGTTCACCCACTCCTGGGCAGGGACGTAGGAAAATGTTCCGTGTAGCAGGAACTTTAGCAGTTCCTTCACATTCCTGAAAACTTGTAATGAGGCTGAGACTCATTAAAACACACCCAGATCTCACACTGTTGGAGCTGAAGTGAGGGCATAAAATGCCAGAACAGTTTTACAGAGAGTGAGCTGGGTACACTCCTCCTGATCTAGAAACCAGGTCCCTTAATTGTTCTGGCACAACAGTAATTAATAAGTTTGGCAAAGCCCTGCTTGGCTTCACAGACAGTGGAGCATTGATGAGGCAGCATGGCCATCTCTTTATGCAAAGCTGACAATTTCTTTTTTTTCTCCCTCTTCCATCTCTCCCCACCACCTCCTTCATCAGATCAACTATTAAAGTCTACAGATCATTTGCTGTTATCCAAATCCATGCCCTTCCCCTACAGAACTGATCTTTTTTTTTGCCTAGTCAACACATGGAGAGACTAGTGCAAAAGCCAAATATTTATTTTAGATGCTGCTTCCTAATTGAACATGTTGAGAATAGGGGTATCAGTTCTTGGGTCTTATCCAGAAGAGGAAGAACTCTACAAATAAAGCTAATAATTAGACTATTATGTATGAAGTGTAGAAAGTCCAAAGTGTGTACAAATGTTGACTTGTTTTATCTATTTTCTTCTCAGACTCTGCTCCACTTAGGCTTGCTCTGAACCCGTCTCCATGCCTCAGACAGAGAACAATACAAATGGACATAAAATACCAGGTTATGCAGTGGGGGACAGCTCAAAAAGCTTTCATCAGAGCACATGCACCCTCTTTATGCTGGAGGTTCCATGTTGGTTTGCTATGTATTTCACTTAAGGAGGATCTGGCATTTCTGTCACCAGAGGTTGATTATCAGCTATAATTGTGAAGATCTTTGCATCTTCGCAACTCTGTTTTTATATTCTTTCGACAGTGCCAGTAATACCTCCTCCACGTGCTGATGGGTTACTCAGCATTCTTCTTTTCTCTCTAAATTCTTACCATCATGTACCTACAAACTCTAAGTGGCCGTATGTTTTTCATTGCCACGAGCATATCCAAACAGAGCAGGGCCATACCTCGTGATTCAGTAACTGTGGAAGCTCATATCTGTTACTTGAAAATGTCAAGATTAAATTTTAGAGGGTGTGCAATTCTCATTCCTGAGCCTTCATTCCTATCCTGAAGGACGCAGTGGAGTAAAGTCACTTAGCTTGAGTCCCATTTTGTTTCTAAACAAATCCAAGTGCTTTAAGCACACTTTTTATTTGTTGTCATACTTTAAAGCCAAAGAAGAAAGGGGTTGTCTTTATGATCCCTGTATATCTTTCAGCATTTTGTCTCGTTCAAGCAGGAATGCCAGTATTTATATTCTCTATATTTCACAGAGTATTCTGTGGCCAGAGGGTCTATGTGTTCTTGTTATTTTTGGTCTAGCCTTCAGGGTCTGTGTACTGCCAACTTTTTTTAAATTTTATTTTATTTTATTTTTTTGTTAGGAGACAGTAGAAAGTTTTGCATTTGACAGTGCCCGTGCCTCTTGAAACAGTGCACTTTTGAAAAGCCCCCTCCTCTGGTGTTCACACTACATCATCCTCTACCACAAGATAATTTAAAATAAGGTATTTCCATCTCTGCCAGCTTTCTCTAAACAAAGCCTGTGGGTTAAGAATTAGCTCAGTAAATGCATGACACATATTGGCATACACGCGCCATTGGGAGTGAGCAATTAGGGTAATTTGGGATATCCTAGGACACTTTGGGGAGAACTGTGGATCCCCTGTCCTCTGCCTAGTCTTCATTCATGGATCTTTCTTCCCATTCCATTCATTTCAGTAACACACTTCCACCCTCAGACTATTGGCCTTAGCGGGCCCTAAATAAAACACTGAAACAAAATGCCTAGACAGCAAAATTTCCTATTTCTCCTGCTGCCACAGAGGAATGGGGTGAAGAGGTAAAAACAGAAAGAGATTCTCCATGAATTGGTGCTTTGAGTTGTCTCTGGAACAGCTAATGTATGTCCTCTAGAAAAGGTACAAAAGGGGCTCCCTGATGCAGTGCTAAGTTACCTTTTTTATTTATACCCAAAGCTGGCCCTAAACCTAGTGTGAATAAACATGACATTTTTATGTCCTTAGAAAGGATAAAATCTGTATGATATGAGTGAGTTAATATGAACAAAATCTACATGAGAATACAGAATTTGGGAAAAAAATGACTAATCAGACCCTGTTTTAAAAGGCACCTAAATGAATAACAGAGGAACCTGAAATTCATATTTGGAAGTGTCACTGTGTAACATAATTAAATGCCACTTAAATATCACTAACTCTTTGAATTTCTGTATTATATTTTAAAAGCACTTATGTACATAATTCCTTTTAATATCCCATACCATGAAGAATGCAATCATCTTTGCAAATTATGTATAAGTTCTCAAATTATATTGGCTCTGAAAATAGAACTTCAGCTTGTAGCTTTGTTGTTTTGCACTTTTATTCAGACTGTGCCTATCTTAAACAAAAAATAAGCACCATGAGCTTTTTAAAAGTAATTTGAATGATTTTGCTGGTCCTCTATGTAACTAATCTCACAGATGGACTGTTAGGCTTGCAGAATCTGTTTACATTTATAAATCTCTTCTATCGTAGCTGGAACATTTTTTGAGGGGAGAGGGAAGTTTCTTCTGAAAACTCCCCTTCTTTATATAAAATGTACTTCTGTCTTATTTGAAGGAGGCCATATGCCCTGGCTAGGCTGGCATGAATGAGTATATGGCTGCACATACAGTACACATTGTACTTTTTCGGTAATTTTCTTAATCTCTTCCAGCCTCTGCCCCTTTTATACCCACAAATTGTAATAAACTGAAAGAGTAGTCCTGTGAAGCCTGGAACTTTCAAACCAAAAATGCAGTGCTTGAAATGAAACAGAATGATCTCATCCGTCCCTAATTTTCAGTGCCTTTTCTATGCCTAGTAGACAGCTTTACTTTTATAAAACTTGAGTCCTTGTCAGCCTGGAAAATACTGCTTATTGACTTTAAGTCACTTGTATTTACTTTAAGCAATTGCCTTTTGTGTGTTTCTATACACAGTAAATTTCCAAACACAATGTCAAGTATATTTTTATGTTGATCAAGAGATCTGATTTCAATGTCAGGCTATTCTCCAACTGTGCACAAGAAAAGGGTAAGTTTTTCAGTGCACTATGTACAGTTTTGCACTCATACATCTGACATTAGAATGACGCACACTGGGCTTGATCCAATAGAAAGTGACTTTTTTGTCTGTTGATCCTGGACATTTCAAGGCCCCCCAGGCTCTAGTCAAAAAGTCTACTTTTGATTCTGATGGGAGAAAAGTGCTTCCTTCTATGGCTACAGAATGCCAAATTATGCTTTCCATGCTGGCTCTCTCCTAACTAGCACTGTGTAACAGCTGTGGTAAAGACATTGGCCTTTACCTATAGAGCCAGTTTGTCACAAAAGAGTGATAAGCAGATAACTCTAAAGCAAATGTCATATTTTGTAAGAGAATGTATACAAGAGCTGATGAGTATCACAGAATCACAGAATTATCAAGGTTGGAAAAGACCTAAAAGATCATCCAGTCCAACCATCACCAATACTCCCCAGCTAAATCCTATCCCTCAACACAACATCCAAACGTCTCTTGAACACATCCATGTTCGGTGACTCCACCACCTCCTTGGGCAGTGCATTCCAATGCCTGACCACCCTTTCTGAGAAGTAATATTTCCTAATGTCCAGCCTGAATCTCCCCTGGCGCAGTTTGAAACCATTCCCTCTAGTTCTATCACTGTCTACACGAGAGAAAAGGCCGACCCCTAGCTCACCACAACCTCCCTTCAGGAAGTTATAGAGTGCTATAAGGTCTCCCCTGAGCCTCCTCTTCTCCAGGCTGAACAATCCCAGCTCCTTCAGCCGTTCCTCATAAGGCCTGTGCTCCAGGCCCCTCACCAGCTTCGTAGCCCTCCTCTGAACACGTTCCAGGGCCTCAATGTCTTTCTTGCAATGAGGGGCCCAAAACTGAACACAATACTCGAGGTGCGGCCTCACCAGTGCAGAGTACAGGGGGACAATTACCTCCCTATTCCTGCTAGTAACACTGTTTTTGATGCAAGCCAGGATGCCGTTAGCCTTCTTGGCCACCCGGGCACACTGTCGGCTCATGTTCAGCCGAGCATCAATCAACACCCCCAGGTCCGTTTCCTCCACACAGTCCTCCAGCCACTCCGCCCCAAGCCTATAGCGCTGCCTGGGGTTGTTGTGGCCAAAGTGCAGGATTCGGCATTTGGTCTTGTTGAACCTCATCCCCCTGGCTTCAGCCCAGCTCTCCAGCCTGTCCAGATCCCTCTGCAGGGCCTCGCTACCCCCAGGCAGATCCACACTCCCAGCCAATTTGGTGTCGTCTGCGAACTTACTGAGGGTGCACTCAATGCCCTCATCCAAGTCATCAATAAAGATATTGAAGAGGACAGGCCCCAGTACCGACCCTTGGGGAACACCACTCGTGACCGGTCGCCAGCTGGATTTAACTCCATTCACCACCACTCTCTGAGCCTGGCCCTCCAGCCAAATGTATGTTCTCTTTTTGTACAGAAAATGAACTAACAAGCTAAATGCATTGTTAAGTATCTACTACAAGGTTTTTGTTTTCCCATAAATAACCCTTGCAAGTTTTGAGAATGAAATCAGCTGTCACAAGCAGGATTTTGTGAAATGTCAAGAGTTGAATGCAGTCAGCATGCTCAACAAATCATTTGTCATGATTCAATCAATTGGCCAGAGCAAAAATCTAAAGAAAGTCTACAGTAGAAAAAAATAGCTTCAGCTTCCACCATTCAAACCATTCAAAACATGATTAGTCCAACAATTATATTATTATTATTATAAATATATTTATAGTGCCCTCTATATTAAAGAAAAAACAACTACAAGGTGTGAAGAATATTATATTTATCAAAATAAGAAGAACACAGCTGGAGCCAGGGAGTTAGGCAGCACCAGGAAATTGCTATACTACCTCTGCAGATACCTTCTAGTGCTGTGGATCCGAACCTGGATGAGGTCCCTGATTCATTGAAGTACTTAAGCATGTGTTGCATTTCCAGTGAGTTCAAAGAGACTTAATCATATTCTTAAAGTAAGCATCTGCTTAAATGTTTAGCTGAATGAGGGCCTACTACCTTGATCCCATTTTTATTGGAAACATCCACTGACTTTCATGGTTGCAGAATTAGGCTCTTAAATAGGGCTCACAGAACTACAGATCTGGACCCTATGTGTCCACCTATTCTGCTCTAAGGAGCCTTCCTGTGTAGAGCATGTTCTGTCTGCCAGCAATCCATGCCATATTTTTATTCAGCCTTGGGCTACCTAATGGTCAAAGACATACCCTTGACAGAGATCTTCTCAGCTGATTAGGATGCTAGAAACTGACTCAGTAGACTCCTTGAGTATGATTCCAAAGCTGGATGACAAAATGAGGTTGATATTGGTCTGGGAATGTTCTGAATAAACTTGGCTCCCACTTACTCCCAGTCCATTTTCCTACATGCCAGACACAGCTAGCAGAACATTGCCAAGTGGAACACAGTCATAAGACCCATGGGTTGCAGAGCAAGAGAAGCTTTGCTGTTTTGCAAAGACTCAGACCAAAGGCCACACTGCTGGGCTCAGCGAGGTGGAACCAGTTGTGAGAATGTCATGCAGAACATGCAATATTTGACAGGTCTATGAGTAGCCCCATTAAAGTCAATGAGAATGAAACACACGCTTTGCTCCACAGAGATGGGATTACTCATGTGCCTAAAATTAAACATGTGGTTAAGTGCTTTGCTGAATCAGGGCCAGAGAGATGGAAAATGAGTACTGCCAGTACTGATTCTCTCCCATCTTCTTTTCCACACAGCTGCCTGCTGACGCCTGCTGACTTTTTTGTAAATAAGTACTGTAGCTGTAGTACTTTATTAATTACTAAAAGAAACTGGGCCATATCCAAAGTCCTGGCCTCAGTGAAGTCCTATTTAGACAAAACTTCCATTAATGCCAATTTAAGGTTTGGTCATAAAAATGGGATTGTGTAGTGTAAGAATAGAGTAGTTCCTAGTACAACAGATGGAGATGAGGTTCACTCTATGGCAGAACCATATTGGTGGGAAAATTTAAATTGCAGATGAGTCCAAAACAAACCAGTTTTCTATTGGGAAAAACACAGCTTTTCTGAGCTTTTCTTCTGTGTGCACTTCATCAGTTGACTTGTCAAATCTTTTAGCAGGAATTGATTGAAGGCTTTTGTTTTACCACAAATAACTCTTACAATATCTGAGAAAATGACATATGTTTGTGAACAGGAGATTTATTATTAACACATTTGCTCGTTTAAGAGATCTGGTAATAATTATTAATTTGATTCATTGTACAAAAAGATTTGTGGTCACATCAAATTGTTTCTTTGATACTAAATCAAAAAATGTTAGCTAGAATATGGAATCTCTGTGTGAATCAAGAAAAAAATCATGTGTGTGTGCTTTACATAGAAGACCAATCATGTGATAAGAATCTGCAATTTGTGTTGCATAAATTTGCAAAATTGCCACCTTCTTACATTTTATTATGACTTCCAAAATGGTATTACCAGAGTTATATTCAAACTTTTTTAGAATAAGCTGTTTCTTGTGTCTATGTAAACAGCCCATGGAAAAACAACTAAGATAAAGCATATAATATAAGATTATAAAAGGTACTACAGATATTAGAGATTATCAAACTGTGTTTTATTCTTGTGTAAATAGCAAAGCTATAAGTTTTCTGATAAACACAGATGACAGAGCTTTGAATAGTATTTAACTTAGTTTGGAAATGTGGCCATTTACTTCTTGTAATTGAAATAAGCAATGCAAAACAGATCTAAATTTTTAGACTGTTCTCCTTAGCTGTTATACTGGAACTTGCGTTTAAAAAATGTTAATACTCTGTAATTTTTTATTCTGTTAAACTAAATCAATATTCGAGATGAGAATGAGCAATCTTGAAAACATTTGCAAAAATCATTTAACATATGTTTATCTACTTGTCAAACCATAAATAACAAATTACTAATATCTGTCTTTGAACTAATGTAGTAAAATTGAGTTAGAATAAGGAAAAGTTTGAAGATAGATGAAATGTGATGTGTGAATACAATTGTACACAGTATATAAGAATATATAATAGGTAATATATAAAATATAATTATATACAATGCCATGCATAAATGCACAGCAGTGATTGGAAAACATAGTGTCTTTCAATACTGCCAGATACTCCAGCAATTTGCTTTTTAATAGAGAAAATCAGTTGCTAGATTGAGTACATATCAGTAGGGTTTTGCTAGATACAGACTAACTCCAGGAAATGCAGAAATGGAAACTTACTTCTGCCATGCTTCAGAGGTCCATAAAGCATCTACAACCATACTCCAGTGTTCATCTCCTTCTTCCTTGGTTCTGTCCTTGATAAATATTAAAAGAGCAATGCTACACAAGTTGTCAGGGTTGGTTTTCTTTAATTCTCATGTACATAAAGCACAGATATTAGGTTTGTGGTGTTTTAGGTATATGGGTAATGTATGTGCATATGTCATACACATCAGAAAAGAACGGGCTATCACATACTGAGGAGTACACAGCTCTCAGCATCTGCATCTCTCAAGAGCCCCATCTAATTGGCTCTCCTGTCCATACTTACTCAGTGCTGCCCTGTTGAAATTTGGACAAAAAGAGAAGTAGATTTGCATTAGACTTCTTGCCTCTAACTGATGGCTGGCCTACTGAGTGGGTCCGGGAAGCTACAGGCCAGTCAAGCCTCACTTCCACCCCTGGGATGGTGATGGAACAACTTGTTCTGGATACTTTCTACAATCAAGTGGAAGAGAAGAAGGTTATCAGGAGTAGTCAGCATGGATTCAGCAAGGGGAAATCATGCTTGACTAATGTGGTAGCCTTCTATGATATCATGACTGACTGGTAGATGGGAGGAGAGCAATGGATGTTCTGTACCTTGACTTCAGCAAGACATTTGACACTGTGTTCCACAGCATCCTTGTTATGAAACTTGGAAAGTGTGGGACAGATGAGCCAATGGTGAGGTGGATTGACAACCGGATGACTGGCAGAGCTCATAGTACTGTCATTAGTAGTGCAGTCTGGTTGGAGGCCTGTAAATTGCAGTGATGCTCAGGGGTTGGTGCTGGGTCTGATCTTGTCCACCCCTCCCCGATCTCATTTATGGACTGGCAGCTGCAATGGAAGCATCTCTACTCAGAGGCTGCCTCCTTTGGAGATTTTGGAGGATTCTCAGAAACTGATAAGTACTTCCTTCTTTATTACCAGATTGTGACCTCTACCTTTCTTGGGTGATCTGAAACTGGTTTAAAGCAGCTGCATCAGCTACTGCCACTCTTTTCACACAGTAAGTGAAAATTAAAAATGTAGGTATCAGGAGCAAGAAACTGAATGATTTACCTATCCCATCAAGGAAGATTCAAGCTGGAACACCTCTGTCTATCAATTCTTAGAGCAGTTCCCAGAGGGCAAGATTTCTTTATGTGTTGTAGCATCTCTATAGAGTAACTGACAAAGCTATTAGCCTGCAAGTTAGATAGGACAATGTCAATTAAGAATAACCAGGTTTTACTTGGCTGTCTGAGACTATGCATATACTCTGAACTACAAAGAAAGGTAACCACATGTACAGCTCTGCTTAGGAAAGCTGCTGTGGAAAAGTGAGATTAATTTTAACCTGAAAAGTGAAGTTTTGACAGTTTGGATGGCTATCTCACCATCTAGCCTGAGTCTGTGGTGGTCTAAGCACAATAGAAGGTGCTGAGCTGAGGAATCAAAAGGATGAATTCAAGTAACAGAAATAAAGATCATCTTGAGACTGGTCATTTTAGCTTTCAAATGAAAGAAAAGCAATACAAGAGCAGGAAGCATGAGGTAAGAACCATGAGCAAAGCCTGGGGTGATGGTCTGTTATGCTTCAGGATCTTATGAGAAGACTTGAAAGACTGTCAACAAAATCTGGATGTGGTAAGTGCATCCTAGCAATTCTTAAAAAAAAAACAGCAAAACAATAGCAAGAGTTCATGTGGTCTAGACCAATGGCCAAATATAGAAAACCGCAATGTTTCCTTTCTTAAACAGAAGTTGGCAGAGGGGGAGAAGTGCCTGAGTGGAAACAGACTGTGACGGCCAAGCCATGTCCAGAAGGGACCCAGACGCTTCCTGATCTAGCACCAGGAATTGTGTAGGCGACCCTGGCTCACTGTGCTCATGGCGGATCAGGAAAGATGCCAATAGTGAAAGAAGTGTGTGCGAGGGAGAAAAAGAAGAGTGGCAGGAGGGAAAGGCAGTACAAGACACTAATATCTATTCTGTGTTTCCTGTCACATAGACTGGTCTGTAAGAGCAGTTGGTGAGTGAAAACAGTTTGTCCTGGAAATGACCTTATGAAGGATAGAAGCTGGCTAAGGGCTGTTAAGGAAAACAGGAGTCTTTAGGTTTACGGCAGAAAGAGATTGGAGACTGTAGGCACTCACCTTGGAAGCACCTTCACCCAACGATGAAGGAGAAAATCTGGATATCATGCTAGCCATGGGCCAAAGTGGTCTAAATGCAGGACTTCACATGACTCGATGACTGAAGAAATAGCAATTCTTTCTGGGGACCTCCACAGTCTAAGGAGTGGGAGCAGCCTAATAGATATAGGGAGCTGAATGGAAGGTATCACCAGGCAGACTGGCACAAGATAAACTGACAAAGCATGTGAGTGTTGCATGATTTTTTTCTGGAAAATGCCACACTGCACAATTAAGGAGAAAATGGAACTCATAGCATTGCCAGACAAGTCTTAAGTAATCCTGTTGTTCCTAGCATAAGCAGTGGCTGTGTTAATCTAATGGTACAACTCTTGGTCTTCTCTGAGGGGTGAGGGGCTGGAAGGCTGCACTGTGGAAGCTGTCAAAATATCCCTACAGAAAGCACTGATTTAATTGCCACCAGCATCTTAATCTTTCCTGAAACCATGCACAGCAGAAGCCTTCGGTATTTTGATAAATGCTGAAAAGTGATGGAAGCTGACTGGTTTTGACTGAAAGACTAGAGTGGAGATAGAGACAGGCATTAGTGTTCAGTCCTGTGCCTGCCCCTTGTTGTAAGAGAGGAGTGATCACCAAAGAGCAGCTTTTTCCTCATAGTTCTGCTTTTTTCCTACTTCTAACAACTTCTGCCCTACAAGCCAATTTCCATTCAGATACCTAGAAGTGACATGGTAGTTGTGAAAATGGCCCTGAGCCTGGTATAGATACTGGTCAAGGTGGGAGCACTTAGTAGTGACCTGGGGCCTCTCCTCTATGACTGGGGCCTTGTAGAGGAGTCGTGGAGCCTGGAGAAGATATATAAAGTCCCCTGACTAATGTTGTGAAGTCTGAGCAATGGAGAGTAACAGTGATCGATATTTTATACTAAAATGTGATGAAGTGTAAACATGTGATTAATGGGGCAATTAAATTCCCTTGCTTACAGTAGAGGCCTGAATCTGAGTGTTTTTTTGTTGTTGTTGGGGTTGTTTTTTTTTTTAGCACTATATTTTTTAGCTTTTTTTAAGGTACTCCTTAATTTCATTTTGAGCTTTTACCCCAATTTGGCAGAGGCCAAATGAAAAATTATGTCACATCATCAGCAAAAACTATTAGATTATGATCCTTTAATCGCCTATATTGAGCATTAAGGCCCTGATTCAGCAATGCATATAAATGCATGCCGAATTTCAATTATGTGTGAAGACTATTGTTATTCAGAAAAGTGTTTAGGCGTGTGCTTGTGTGTTTTGCTGAACTGAAGCTTGAGAGCCATAAGAAGGCATCTGGCACTTACCTAAGAGCAATCACGGGTGAGTCATAGTAGTGAAACTGAAGGTGTGATCCCAGAATTGTTACCCAGAGCAGCCCCTGGAACATGTAGTAATCAAGAAAGGGAAAGATCTGCCTATCCCCATCTTCAGATTTCTGAAGTCTTTTTCCAGTTTGAAACTGCATTACTCCAGCAGTTTCTTCCTAGATATTCAGTTGAAGGTGAGAAATATCAGAACGATTTTTCATCGTGAGGTGGTGACTGTTGAACAAACTCTAGCTGTAAAGTCAATAGAAAAGCTTCCACTCTTTCTAAAGAAAGCTGGATTGGACCCTGGGTGAGTCACTGCATGAGCAGCTCCATTCTCAGCACTTCTCTTTCCTCTGTAATGCAGCAGCAGATCAAGGTCTCCAGCAAAGGCTGGCAAATGCTTAGATCAAAAAAATCACTTCCTGACCCTGAAGTCTGTTGACAACATGCCGCTGCCTGTTTCTAGTTTTTGTGATGTTGTGGCCATCAGAGTGAGATACCAGAGGTACCCCCGGGATGGCAGAACTGCACTGAGTACCAGCTGGCCTAGATCTGGAGTGGGCTTTGGTCTGGCAAGCAGAAGGTCTGGATGCAAAGCTCAGCTCAGCTCTGCTCTGACTAACCTAGCTGTGAAAGAAAGGGAAGCATTTAACCCCCTGTCAGCTGTGAGTAATAAATGAGGTAACTCCCCAGCTGATTATCAGCTGTTTTACCTGCAATGCTGAGGACTGTTTAACTCTTACTATGACTGATTAAAAACATAATGGAATATTGATTTTTTTCTACTCTATAGGGGAAAAATCAATGCTGAATAGGATCAGGATAAACAGCAAAAGTGAAGAAATACAACTGCAAATTCCATTGGACCCAAACCCCAAAACAAGAATATATATTCTTAACGGTAGGAATGTGCAATCTTTCTGAAGCCTCCTAAGTCTCTGCAATGGTAAAAATAATCTGAAACTTGAAAGCAGATTGAAAATAGATCAGGAGACTCTAAGTGAAAAGAGACAGTTATCTTCTGCTCCTGCTAACAAACATAGTCTCTTTTTGTTATGAAATGTCTCTAACCGAAAATACTGCCTGAAAGTAAACTCCTTCATCAATTCATCACAAATTCTTCAAAGGCATTTTGGAAGTCTCTCTAAACCATTGGCTTTATTGTGGCTTTATTTAGGATTTGAGGAGAGAGAATGCTGCAATCAGAAAGAATGAAAGACCGGCAGAGGAAATGATTACCTTTCAATCCTGTGATTTAGAAAGAATAACATGCTTCTTTCTTGATCTATTGTATTATATACTCACAGAATAAGATTTGACAATGTGGCACTGAACTGTAACTCTCTACTGATGTGATATCATCCTGCGTTGTATACCAGGTACTTCTGGACCTGGGATTTTGGTGCCCTTTCTAGGGTGGCATTCCCCTCACTGTTTTTGGCTTAACCACAGTATGTTCCCTTCAGTGCCTCTCTAGATAAAGTAATTAATGCGAAGGGTTGGCTGTGGCATCCTCTCCTAGCATGGCTACTTCCTTTTGCTTAGAATAAATGTTAGTTTAGACAGAGGTGATTTAAAAAAAAACAAAAATCTAAAAAAAAAATAAAAATCCTCAAACCCTTTCAAAACAAAACAAAAACACAAGGTAAGTTTCGCTCCTTTCTGCAGTGATGTAGCTGCACATACTTCATCTAAAGCAGAAAAAAAGGTAGTTGCTGCAGTGCAGTGCTCTAGGCATTTCTGTTTTTCTAAAAGTACAGCAGCAAGGAGTTACTTTTTTCTGGTGGTAGTGAGTGCATGTCTGTTTTGTGATGAACAGCTGAGCTTGCTGTTCAGCTTCACAGGCTTTCTGAACACTTATCATTACTTTGCTTCTTAAGGAAAGTAGGCTGAGGAAAATGCCTAGCATTAGCTGTGGCAAAGACCTGCCTGGCCCCATTTGACAAAAGGATTAAGGAAACCTGATTTCTGATAGCTGCACAGCAAACTAGGGACATCTGACATTAGTCTCTAATTCTGAGCTTGGTAAATGCTTTCAAAAATGCTCCAAAATGCTGGGGTCTGTGATAAGAGCAGCAGAAGCATCATCCCAAGAGGGATATAACCAGGAAACAGTACCCATATAGTGGGTACTGTCCATGACTGTGGCAGGACCGTTAGCTCAGGAAGCCCACCCAGCCCTGCACTTGCTTGGTTTTTAATCAAGCTCTCTGCTGTCTATGTGCTTTTCTCTGTCCCTTGCCAAATTTCATCTGCCCGTTGCCAAACTTTGAATGCATTTCATAAACTCAAGCTGGAACACTTGGCTTTAAAAACAGTGATAAAACTGATCACTTTAGCATACGAACCAGATAAATGTGTCCCTTTGTCAATAAGTAGTTCTTTTGTTTGTTTGTTTTGTTTTTTCCATTGAAAAATCCATTTTTCTTTCAGTTTTGCTACTGAGGGTTCGCTCTTAAAATGATCGTTACAGACACTATCAAACATTTTCTTTGAAGCCTTGTTCAAATACATGTAAAGCAGGGTCTGTTTTTTTGTTGTTGTTGTTTTGTTTTTTGTTTTTTTTGATAAATAGTGCTCCAGCTGTTTCCCCATAGATTTTAAAGCAAAGGTGAACTGAGATGTGTTTAGAGGTACCCTATATGCAGTACACTCAGCCAGTCTAATTGTATCTTTGTACTAAGGCAACATTAACGTTAAAGCACACTAAGGTTGTGACCCTGTACTCAAAAAATCAGATTCATTACTCAGTTCCTTTTCATTAGTAAATGCTTTGGGCTGCCATCAGCATTTCTGGAACCTTGTTTGGTAGCTATTTTGCTAGAATGCTGCTGCTCCAGAGCCCCGGGGATACGCTTATCTGGTAGGTACTCTTTCAAAGTTGAACAGAGTTGTTTGTTTTTTTATTTTATTGAAAGAAGGCTGGGTTTGCAAATAACGTAACTTTCTCTAATCTGATTTCAGCTGTAACCAGGGAAAACCAGTACTTTGTGGGTTATTTGTGGGCTATTTGTACGCATACAGAACTGTGTCATAGGAACGTTATAGCCAACCACCGTCTGCAGCTGATGATGGAAACAATCCAAACCAGCCCAAATGAGGCAAGCATTGAGACCAAACTCATGAACCACAGAGAATCTGCAGTCTGTTCAACGTTCAATTTTCTCAAAAGCCCTCAACTAAAATACATTGTAGTACAGCGAGTGCTGTGTGTAGGGTTTCGGGATGCAGTGTTTTGGACAGGAAAGAGAGAGAGGATGCTCAGATAACAGAAAAGAGTCTCCTGGGAATGGCTGGATATGCCCTACGCTTTAGGCAGGTATATATGTTGTGGGGAATAGGGAATGGGGTGGAGAGCCAGGAATCACTTAGGGGTATCTATTTCAGAAGTGCGCTGGTGAGAAAGGCTAGGCCAGAAGACTGGTGTTAGAGCCTGTAATAAAATGAGACAACAAAGCAGATGTGAACCCACCCCTTGCAAACAGCACTTCACATGTGCATGTGATTAATAGCTGTGGTGAAGGGTTAGTGAGCAACAGCCTGATGCCAAATGGATATCAATGGGATAAAACCATGCATTTGGCAGATATGGGAAGGAGAACTCATTGTACACGGAATAAAGGAGAGCACGCAGCAACTCCCTGAACCCCTGGTAGAGCTCTGGCACTCCGACAAGAATCTGGCTGTAACCCTGTACAACAAGGACCACGCATGTACACATGTGCACACAATTACATGGCATGGACGTAACAGGAGAAAATTGAATATAAAATATTACAGAAAGCCAATAATTCTGGTTTATATCTTTCCTTCTCCTTGAGGCAGAAAAGAACTTGGCTATTTTAAAATCTGGGATCTATTTACATAGCCAAACGTAATGCTCTTTCTTGTGAAAAATAGGGTAGGATGGAATTTAAAATGTCAACATTCCTGAGACCTGTTTATCTCTTTTCATGCCTCCCTCTGTACTGGGTATTAAGGAATAGACACTAGGTGATAGAAATTGTGATAGTTCTGCTGAAGTTATGACAAGTTATACCACCTGCAAATATGATCCAAAATCTCTGATGATGTAACTACATTAGAAAATATGGTTCTAACCACATGGTAGCTAGTGTATGGGAAAGTCCTGCTGTTGATAAAGCAGGTTGCATCTTTCACTTGTTAGCTGATTTAGGAAACCAAAGGCAAGCTTTAACATAGAAATTTGATGTCTTCCATTGAAGGTATTCAGTAGGATATTTGTATTTTCTAAAACTTCCTAATGGAAATGGCAAGGACAACATTATTTTTTATCAACTTTGTAAATAAAAAAAATACTTGAAACAACATTAAGATCCTCCATTAGCTTAAGTGTCTTCAGAGACTGACTGAAGTCTGGGTTTGCTGTTACCAGAGCACAAAAACCTAGCTTGTTCGGTGATGGTAATGTTTATGGGAGGAAGAACATGGTAAGTCCTCCCAAAACAGTGAAAGCAAAAGTTGCAAGAAACGAATCATAAAAGGTTAATAAATTAGAAAGTTTGTGCTTGGCAAACAGAGGAAAATCTCTCATCTGTGCCAATGTATATGGAAAAAAAATCCTGCTTGGGTAGAGTCTCCAGTGAATTTTAGTTTTGCTGTCTACACTGAGGACAGTAACTTTCACCACATGGTATTCTATGGCACACACAAATATAGATGGAATCCAGCATCTACAGACTACTACATACCTACTACAGGTACATACAGGTATGTAGTAGCCTGTAGCCAACCAATTGACGCACTGATTGCAGACAGTTCAGTCTATATCTAGCTGTCTGTGACACAGCAGAGGAGAAATCTGGGTCACCTGCGTACCTTGAGTCACTGCCTTTGGCTAAAGGCTGCAAATGTTCCATTGAACTGATTAAACTTCTACTTTTGTCTACAAAATGAATAGCGTTCATGTTTTCTATTTTTGCGTATGTGCAAATAAAAGAAGCAATTGCTTTAGATCTGAATCAAAGTAGCAATGTCTTTAATATACTACAAATTAAATTTGATGTGATGTTATTGCAGGCATGCATTAATTGTAATTTCATGTAGGGGAGACAGAGTCCATCTGAGATTTTCAGACAGTATTCTACATATACAGAGGATATATTTCTCAAACTAAGCAAGCAGAGGAGAAGAAGCTTAGTTTCTTCTAATTTAGTTGCTCTTTCTACTTTATTGTTCATTAGGAGCCTAGAACTCCTTGACTGTCCTCTCAGGACTTGTCTACATTACAGTACAGAACAACAATTGATTCCAACATTAATATGAAAAATTAAACTGAGTCTGTTTAGAAGGATTCAAAGGTTTACTCCTTATAATAATTTTCCTTTGTTTATTTAACTCTCGAGAATTGTGCTTCTGCTGGTGTTAGATATGTTTCAGTAACGTTGACACGTTCTCTCTGAAGTAAGAGTAATCATAGTTTTCCTGGCTTTATTTCATACTTGTAGAGCAGGAAGCCAAGATTGTACTGAAGTAAAGAAGTAAATTAGGTTATTCCATAGAAAATCTGCAGGGATTGAGGTGGAAATTACACTTGCATCTTTGGCTGGTTTTGGTCCGCCACGGGATGAAGTTCTGATGTTGCTGCCATAGAGACGTATCATTTTTTTGTCCAATTTTCACAACCTATATCCCAGGCTGTATATTTGAGGGACAAATGAAGTAGAAATAGACAGATCTAGACTGAAATTAAACTGTCTTTCAACATCTGCATCTCAAGGGAAATGTCAGTACCCTGAAAAATACAGGACTGATGGACAGTATGATGACTCACTTCTTTCTATGGGAAGGAAGATGACAAGAAACAGATTTTCAGCTGCTGATGAAGCTTTTCCATCTACTGGGCAATACATCTGCCAAGAAATGATGAGAGGCAGGATATGATATACCACTCATACTCCCTTTCCTCCACCTGCACAAAATTGAGGCTGTGAGCCATAGACTTCTTGGTTATGTTGCAGGCATCCATCTGTCAAGTAAGGCTTTTCTCAGAATTAAAGTTTTAGGCCAAATTAATCCCTTGGATAATTCCATTGTGTTTTGTCTAAGAGAATATCAATTACTGTGAACAGAAGGATGATCTCATGATGAAAGCAAATGAATGACTAGGAACTATGGCTGGGATCTAGGACAAGTTCCTCTTCTGCTACAGAGTTTTGTACAATCTGAATAAACTGACACAAATGGAAGTTGCCTCCACGTCCACTTGCATAAAATGAAGATAATTTATTTCCAGAGCCATCTTTTAAGGATGCGTATTTATTTGAGCTGTTTTGATGAGAGGAACTACAAGGAAAGAAAACAGGTACGTTTCTATTTGTGTTCCTGTAGGTGACAAGCTGAGGTGTCTGCAATTAGCAAGTTTACACTGTCAACTTACCCTTCAAAACTAGGGTTAAAAACTCTTTTTGATCTTACTTTGAGCTATCACAAAAGACAAGGGAGATAAATATGTGAAGCAGATTAGGATTAGTATAGAATGGAGTAACATTAAGAAGACTATGTTTGAAATTTCTGAGGAGATGGAAAGTCCTCAGAAGTCCTTTTGCTCTGTTTGCAAAGTCCTCCTTTTGCTCTGTTGCAAAGTCCTCAGTCCTTGTGCTCTGACATTACTTTTTTACTTCAAGCGATAGCGAGCATACCATCAGAAGGCAGTACAAGTCAACAGTATTTTGCTGCGAAATAATTGCCAATTGCTGCAGTCTAGTAAAACTAGGCTATCCTTCAGAGACTGAGATGCAGCACTGTTCCCTACTGCACGCAGGTGAAGAGAACACAAATGATCAGTTTAGGAGATTGTCCAAAATGGAAAGATCCAGGCATCTGAAGGGAGAATTAGGAAGAGGACAGCAGACTTAATATGGAGTCACCTAAATTACTGCATATGGAAAATCTGTCAAGTATCGGGAGGTTTTTAATCACGGAGAACTAAAACCAAGTCTGACTATTTTCTTCTTGACTGTAACTGAACATTAAACCAAAAATTTTCAAAAACTAACAGAAATGTATAGGTTAGATCTCATTAAGAAATGACTGTATGGAACTATCTACAATCTTTATGTTTGTTACCAGGAAATGTATTTTGGAGGTATGAGCCTGCATCAATTTATTTGTTTTCCTAAAAACTTATCAGTAAGGAGGGAGCTCCATTAGCCCTCCTTACAAACGCTTTGCAATTTAAAGCTCTTCAGCAGAGCTGTCAAGGAGCTGGGTTCACAATCTGCCCTTCCTGATTTGGAGCAGACATCTGATTCCGTACTACATGTATGCTGATTTGCCCTGATTGCAATTGCAGAAGCTATGGCTCTTCTATCCCCTGAATAAATTGTATTGTACTAAAATGAACTGGATGGGAAAGTGTTCTGTCAAGGACTGCTTGATGTTGATACAGTAACATCAGAATTACAACACAGCAGTTCAAATTCATCCACCTGATTTGGCAGATAACTCCTGTATCCTATGTCACAGGCTGAATCATCTCTATGCTGCTATGCATGCTCCTAACACACTTTGTCTCAAGATTTACAGGTGCTGGGAGGAAAGAAAAGGCTCACTCTGATAATCATTATGTATCCTCAGAATATGCAAAAGATTCAAGTAATACAGGGTCTTTTTTAGTGGTTCTGAAAATATCAAGTAACAAAAATCTAGAAACATAGGGGACTTTAACTATGTAAGCTTACGTACTTACAAACTTCAAGTTTCTGCATCATCTGATGTCAGTTAAACCTAAAAAACCCACTCTGGCATGTAAGTGGAAGAATTCTCTGAAGAATGAGATATTCTGGTTCCTTCATATATTTAGGTTGTAATTGTAAGTTTTCTGTAAGATTTGTTATCCTTTTTAATCACAGTGATTTTGAGTAATCAGCTCCTTCAAGATATGCTCAGTTACACAAACACATTTGCATGTGAGGTGCATACAAGAAACTTACTTAAAAACTTTTTCCTTCCTAGACACTCAGTGTAATTGCATTAGGTCAAACCAGCACTGCACTGACTTCCCCCCCCACTCCTCTCTCTCTCTCTCTCTTATTTTTTCTCTCTCCCTCCAGCTCTGCTGCAATACTCTAGCTCCACTGACTGATCTAAAGCAGGAATTGGTGCCTCCTGGAAATGCGCTTCCTTAGGAAATGTGTTTGTGTTCGGCTAAGATCTCTCCTTCATACTGATGCAGGTCTTGCATGTACTTCTTTCTTTGTTTGTTTGTTTGTTTTCTGCGTGTGTTTAGTTTTCACTGTTCCCTTTCATGCAGATTTCCATGAGATTTCACTGTTTAGCATTTGCAACATATTTTTATTTGGTTGCCATTGCTGATGTTCTTGCTATCATAGCATTAACAGAAGAAAAAAGTACAATGTCACAGAAAGCAGAAAAGCTGATCTATTGAGAATTAGTGTGATCATATTAGCATGACAGGAAAACAACAGCTTAGATCCTGATCCAGGAAATTAAACAATCTTGCCTCAATGAATGAGTGAGCAATTCTGGAAAAAGCACTTAGCTGAAACATTCTTCTCTACCCCACTTTCTCCTTCTTTGATAAAACAAGGTCACATTTTCATGTAAGTACTCAATTAATTTGATTTATTTTCTCAGTTAATACCAGCTTCTCCTTGACAACAGCAACTGAGGGAGTGTTTTGAGATGCACAAAAGTTTACATTCTGGGGCTCATTAAGTCACATAATTTGATGTAATTTAGGTTGTTCAAAATATGCACAATGTTATGACTCCTACAACTGGCAAAAAAATAAAAAATAATAAAAAAATCCACTTGATTATTCCTACAGTAACATTTAATATTCTAATAACCACTTCCAGCTAGCCTTTCTCTTCTCAGATG
Organism: Perdix hodgsoniae; assembly: GCA_035772895.1. Taxonomy (NCBI): domain Eukaryota; kingdom Metazoa; phylum Chordata; class Aves; order Galliformes; family Phasianidae; genus Perdix; species Perdix hodgsoniae. The sequence continues at coordinate 4,751,539 of JAPSGF010000006.1, read as the reverse complement.
CTCAGAGGAAGCTGGCACAAACATTTTCTACAAGCTCCAGCAAATGAACCCCTTGTATAGAAATTGAAGTGTCTAATCTAATCTGTTGAGGGATCTGTACCACATACATTACCCTGACATTTAAGGTCTCATAGTCAGTGACCGGTTAACCAAATCTGTCACTATGACAGACATGTATTTCTACATGCCGTGCCACAACTTAATCTTTCAGGCAAAGTTTAGGTGAAGGATGTTGTAGCACACTGAATCAGAATCTATAATATATGCAATGAAGAAATTTCCCACGTGATGTTAAAATAGATCCATTCTGAGTGCTATAACTATACTAAAGCATATGAATTTGTCTACTAAGCTATACACAATAGATCAGCCGTTAGATTGCATCACGCTAGTTATCTCCACAGTTACTGTTATCATTATGTGTTGTTACAACCCTCCACCTCTTCCCTTTTCCCTGATACCAGAATCTCTGACAATGAGTTTCTGGAAGAGAAGGTTGTTTTGGAAATGGCTGCTAAGTGACATATCTGAACTTCTAAATTACCTCTTTTGATACCTTGTGATTACTATGCGTCACACAGTAAATCCGTGAGTCAGAATGTTATCTGACATCTACTGATAGCATAATAGATAACGCTGTTCATAGCTCCAGTGCATTCATTATTTTAACTAACCAAAGAACAGATGGAATTTCCCTAGCACACTTGGATTTCTACCCTCTTGTGCTCTCCATTGTGTTGTTTGCTTTTGTGCTGAGCCTGCATCCAGACCTCTGCACTGCTGCCTCAGCATGGCCTGGTGCATGGGGTCCCAGTACTGCCAGGTGGAGCAACACACACACATTGCCATCCATTTCTTTCCACAGAACAGGTGTTCTCCATCCAGGAAAGCTGTACCAGCTCTGTCAGTGGCTCAGAGTGTCAGAGGCATGCTGCTGCTTGAGGTCACCATCGGCAGCATGCATTTGTGTTTATTAGTCAGCAGCAGACTTGGCTGAACTTTATCCCCAGAGAATTTTTGTTTCTAAAGCTTTGGTGCCACAAAACAGGGACATAAAACTGTGAGAGCATCCAAATAAGGGCCTCAAAGGGAGGGTCTGGAGGACAAAGGGTATAAGGAGTGGCCAAGGTACCTTGGTTGGTTAAGCCCAGAGTTGAGGAGGTTGAGGG
>JAPSGF010000006.1:4700143-4749970 GCA_035772895.1 Perdix hodgsoniae | reverse complement strand
GGGGGGCGCGGGCCGGGACCGGGCGGTGTGGTGGCGGCGGCGGCAGCAGCAGCAGCAGCAGCACCGGTAGCAGCGGCGTCTGGGAGCTGTGGGAAAGGGGCGGCACGGGCACCGCCGCCGCTGCACGCCGCTCAGCAGCGCTCTCGCCGCCGCTCGCCCCGCTGCCATGGGTTAGGGGGTGGCGGAGGAGCGGGGGACGCCGTCAGGCTGCGGCCGCCGGCGGAGCGCGGAGCGGCGCCCGCGGAGCCAGGGGGCGGACGGCGGCGGCGGGGCGGCCGCCTCGGGGCTGGCGCGGGAGGCCGGGGCGGGGAGCTGCCCCGGTGCGAGCGCGGCGGCGAGCGGAGAGATGAGCGCGGAGTTGGTGAGCAGCGCCCTGGGGCTCGCCCTCTACCTCAACACGCTGGGCGCCGACTTCTGCTACGATGACAGGTACGGGGGGCGGGGGCACACCTGCCGGCGGCCGGGCCGAGCCGGACGGCTGGGGGCCGGGGGAACGGGGAGCCCGGATCGCCGGCGCCGGGGACGCTGACGGGGCCGTGACAGCTCGCTGCCAGCTTTGCCCTTCTGGCGGGCGCTGCCGCGACTTCGGGCGTCCCGTGCCGGGAGCAGGGAGCGGGGTGCCGGCGGGGCACGAGGTGCCGCTCCTTCGAGCGCCGGGCGGGGCTGGCCGCCGGGCGTTCCGATTGGTGCCTTTTCCGCTGGCTTGATGTGATTGCAGTTAGAACGGATGCGTAATTAAAATGTATTAGGGAGAACAGCACGCCTGGCTAAACTTGCGAACCGTCCTGGGGTGTTTCATGCGCCGTTGGAATTAAACCATCCGAGAAGCGAGCCGGGATTTACTTTGACAGCTTCTCGGCGGCCCTTCTCCTCCCCTCCGCCCGGAGGGGTCCCGCGGCGCGGGTTGGTGTTGGTGCCTTGCAGCGCCCTGCGGGGGGAGGCGGGCGGGCGGTGCGGTGCTGCCGGGCGGTGCGAGCCGTTCCCGCGGGGTGGGACGGGGCAGCGTCCGGTCGGCGCGCTGAGCCCGGGCCGCCTCCCTCGGGCTGCTGCCGGCGGTGCACCTGCCGCGTCGGGAGGAACAACACCGTTTCCACAACGTCCTCGGGACTGCGGCGGTGTGGAGCTGCGTCCCCTCGGAGCGGGGCAGCTCGGGCTTCGGTCCTTGGCGTCACTGACACGAAGTCCTGTGGAGCGATTACTTGTTTCTGGTGTTTGTGTGAGCTTTCCGGTTACGGACGGGGGTTTGTTTTTTTTAAGCCTGTTTTAACATCTGAAAACGTAATGCACGAACAGTTACAGAAGGAAACAAAAAATCAGCCGTTATTCCGCTAGGCAGGGACTGAGTTGGACCAATAGAAAGCAGTATTCTGACACACTGACACTACTTTCAACCCGCTTGTTGTAGCTGAGAGCTGCAGATGCTGAGTATTTGTGTAACCCTAAGCAGTGTATGCTGCAGTATTCAGGCAGAACTGGGTTGTTTAAGGACGTGCCTGTAAGCCTGTCCTGCTGGCCAATTCAATTTGGCTTGGGGTAGAAAGCAGTTTGAAGCATTGCCTGTTAGTGTTGATGCAGAGGTCAAGGTTACTCTTGCTCCTGCCCGGGTGTGCTTTAACACAGCTAGGAAATGGGGATATTGAGTGTCGTCTTGGGAAGGGTGAAAAAGATAGTTGCACACTGCCTTCATAACGTTAGTCCCACGCTGTTTAAAAGGTGTTCTGAAGCAAAGCTATGCAGGTATGTTTACCTTGTAATTAAAGAGCGCTTCTCATCATTTTAACTAAAGTTTAGGTATTCACTAGAGCGCTCTAAAAGCCAATTAATGGCAGTCCAGTACGCAGGGTCATCCAGTTAGGAGGGTGCCTTTCAACTGCAGCCCTGGAAGGGAAGGCAGGATGGTTGTTGCTTGCTGGTAATTGTGGGGCTAGGGGTGACAACGGCCGGCTCTCAGACCTGAAGGATTCCCTTAACGGTAATCACAGGATCTTGCTGCCCTGCGGGAGCCTACTTGAAACATAACGGAGGGAAGGAGGTTGATGCTGGAGCTGTAGAATGTGGTCCCCCATGTGGGAGATGGATCATGCTACTAACTTTAAGTGAATCAAGATTGTGCCTTTACGCTAGGAACCTGCAATCTGTTTCAGGAGGGCAGCATATTGCTTTACCTTTTTTTTGTTTCCTTTGCCAAGTGTATTGAAATTAGATCAGACTGTTGTTTTTTATTTTATTTTTTTAATATAGTGATCAAGATTACTTTATAAAGGGTGTCTGTAATTGCTTTCTCTATGTTTTTATGTAGGTTGGTTAAGATTAAGTGGCATCGTAAAAACTTCTTAGAACAAAATCAATTTCCCAGTGGTAAAACTTAATATTTTAGCGGCTGCACTGCACCAAACCAAAGCCTGTACGGGCAGTGATATAACAAGCTTACTTGTACTCTGAGGTTTATGACTTTATATCAAAGAATTCAATATTTTATTTCCTACCCTTCACCCAGTGAAACTGAAATTGAATGAATTTAAGAAGAGTTCGTTCTCACTTTTCATCTTGAGTCTACCTAACTCACTGCTGCTTTCATGCTGGATAACGTGACATGCGCATAATCAGTGCAAACGTGATCTCTTAGATCGATTGGCTTATTGATTAGTGTGAGTGAAAGTGACAGCTTCTAAACCTGAAAGCTCAGTGTAATGAGGAGTCACTGTTGTTTTCTCTGTGTACCTTGGAAACGAGCTTTTGTCACCCCCTTCCCTGCTGCTGTAATTTTTACAGGCAACTGTGATATTTTCTAGAAGAACGTGTAGATTACTAAGGAGGAAATCAGTAATAATCCTGTTTGTTTTGGAATAGGTAAATATATTTCTCATTTTTTTTGCTTTTTCTTTTTTTTTTTTAAATTTTAAAGTGGATATGACATACATTAACCTGAAAGAAGAGACAAGTGTAGGGAGAAGGGTGGATGCATGTCTAATACCATGATGAGCTCACAATGCATATTAATAAGCGTTTACTTATTGTTGAGCAAAATCAATTCAGAAGCAGTAAGAAGAGGTAGGAAGAAATGCAGTTTTCATTCCTGCAAACGTATTGAAGATCTAACATACTGCACTGTGTTAAATCCAGCTCCTTGCCAGATTAAGGGAGGCTAATCTCCAGTCAATGCACATGCAACCCTTGTTTCAGGCTAGTGCCTACCCGCATCACAGGAGGGAAACCCATGGCTGCAGTGAGGCTAACAGCCTGGCATCATTATTTTTCCTTGCTGCTTGAGCCCACCCCTAGCAGGCAGTCTGAGCTGTGGGCCCCTCATGCGACCTGTGCTAAGTAGGACGGATCCCTGTCAGCCTGTCGCTGGGGTGTGGAAGATTTAGTTCTCTGGGTGTCCTGGGGTCATACGCTGTGGCGGTGCGTGTCAGAAGCTACTCATCCATTGAAGTGTTCCTTTGTCCTCCCAAATGGTGGAAGGAAGGCAGGGTTTGAGGGGGCCACTAGGAGGGGTCTTTAACACTGAGTGGTGCATCTTCTCTATGCCCACTATGTGTATTTTCAGGAGCACCAGTATTACCAGACTTCTGGCTCCTCGAAGGATGCCTCCATGAAACGTGGCAGTGCTGGCCAGATCTCTGTGGCTTGTGCTGTGTTTTGTTTAATGGGCCTGAGTGGGGCAGCCTTGCTGGTGGGAGAAACAGCATCAAACAGCCTTGTGCGAAAGCTACAGTGTTACAAGCTGCACTGAAGAAATCCTAATGAATGCTTTTGTGCTGTAGTGTCAGTTTTAAATAATTTGGAAATGGTCTGAGGCCATGCCCATTGCACAGTACCTCTGTTGGGTCTGCCCGTGAGAATTAATCTAGCAAGTGACCCAAATACAGGCACTAGAAGAACAAGTGTAAGTACACTGGGGAAAATTGCTTGCCATCTGTCTCCTTGTTGAATGTGTATATTTGATTATTAATTTACATCTGTGATTTTTATGGCTCCTTTTTGTCATCTAGTCTGTTTCTCAGCTGCAAGTGCACCTCTCCAACAGGCTTCAGTAGATCCAGTTCTCAGGTGGCTGCAATCATTTCAGTTCCAGTAGTGAGGCCAGCTGTGGAGGAAAACTGAAGAAGGGGACATTCATGCTTATCTGTAGTGTTTTCCCTTTGTCCCTGCTTTTGTGTCTTAAACGTGCTAATTTCAAATGACTATAAGGATATTCTGTAAATGAAGCATGCCCTTGTGTTTGCTGATAAGGCAAAATGTAATCCAGAGAGGATGCCTGAGTAACTGAGGCAGCATAGTTTTCAAGTATTGTACTTGAGGATCAACCAGGCAAGCCAGTAACTGACTGCCTGGCAGGCTGAATCTGGCTTGGTAATGTTCCATTACTGTGTGTATTTTCAATGCTGAACGTCATCTAAAAATATATTTGACTTCAGCTTTAAAAGATTCGTGCATAAAAATTTGTGTTGAATAAAGCACTTTGATCAAAACATATCATCTGTTTCATCAAGATAATGTGGTGTTCTGTGGTGTTTTTTTTCTTTTCCTGCAATGAGGATGCTCTAGTATAGAGGTATTTGGAAGCAAAAAATAAATTGTCCCCGCAGGCTTTATTTTAAGATTTCTGTTACATACATATCACTCACATAAACCGTGCTGCTTTTGGTAGGTGGTTCAGAGAATAAATTCATGACTGTTAGCAGACGGAGAGTCTCCCTGAGTCACTGGCGGGATGTAGCTCATCTGCAGGAAGTTCTTCCAGCGCACAATGGAGTTACAAATTCAAATGATCCACTTTCTCCTGCATCTCCCATATGTATTCCAGCTGCGCTTCTGAATCCTTTAAGTTTGCCAGAGTGAAAGTTGCTCAGAGGGCGCAGAAGTCTCTCATCTCAATTTGTTAACCATCTGATAGCTGCAGGAATGCTGAACTAGATCTACTTTGCCTCCCTCATCTGGAAGTTTGCCTTTTTCTTGTTGGCTGCTACGATTTTATTTTTTTTTTCCCTAGTGAAGCTGACTGAAGCAGGCTTTGCTGTTTGTTTATGGAATTTCTTTCTTTAGCTGAAATATTTGATGCTGAAGCTGTAGATGCAAGCCTGCTGGCAACCTGTGATGCAAGTTGCTCCAAACATACAGTTGGAGAAACAGACTAAATCTGAAGAGGGATGCTTGTTCTCATTGTTATTTATGTAAAAATGAATCTGTTATTTGGGCCAATGTTTACAGTTAGATTTTATCATTTTTGTCCTTGAATTACTTTGCAGGCTTGACTCAGTTTTTGGATCAACTATCTTTTTTAAAAAATCCATCATTGCTAATGTTTATCAGTAGTGTTGATTGAAAGATGGAAATGTTTTACCTGGAGATCTGAATCTTAGGCCAAAAGTTCATTCTACTCTGATGCTTTGGCTCCCAGGGCAGTCTCTTTTTTAAAATTTCTCATGGTTGCAGATGCCTCTTGCTGGTCTTTGACATTTGGCAGCTCTTGAGCTCCTGTGCTTTCCCGCTTTGGGTATATGATCATATAAACTCTCCTTACCTACGTTTAAATGGGGTGCTTGTTGTGTGGGAGGGTTGGTTAAGTCAGGATGACCGTGGGATTTCATTTTGCTTCCAGATCTGGTTCTTAAGTCACATACCAGTAGCCTCAGGGTAGTCTTCTAGACCTGAGAAATTCAAGTTATGACTTGCACAGATGGGCCTTCCTGAGTAAGCAGGAGAGGGTGCAAATCCTGCAATTCACTTCCCATTTTTGTGCTCCATGGAACTCCACGTTGAATCATTTTTTCCAAAAGCCCAATTCCCATTGCTGAATAAGACTTGAAGCACCACAGGAGATGTTTTTTTGGAATCATACCCTAGACATTATTTAACGTGTTGACTCTTCTGCTCAGTTTCTTAACTTTGGGACAGTCAAAATAACTCTCAGACCTGTGAATGGCTCATAATGGTCATCTGCAAAAGGCAGCGATGTTCCCTTTATTCTGTCTTCTGCTGAGGCATAATACGATGCTGCTGTTACTCATTTGACCATTTATTGTGAAACAAATCTGCTGGATTGCTGGGATGTCAGTTAAGGATCATGTATCTGTCAAACTCTATTTTGCTTTGAAGAAGAAGAAAACCAGTAAATCAGTTTGAGGCCGGTGAGACTTGTTCATCCAGCACCCCTTGGAGAGGGATCACTGGCCATTATGCTCTGATGCACTGCCTTTTGAACAATCTCTGACCCTAAGCTTGGAGAGAGAGGAAAAAGTAGAAGTGATGTCCTTAAATACTAATCCTTGTGTTCCTTGAGTGTATTTTTTTTTTTTTTTTTTTTTGTGGCAAGGCGTTGGTAGTGGGGGAGATGAAGAGGTGGCTTCAGTGGGGTGAGCCCAGCTTCTGTTCCATGTCAGATCAGAGCCAGCTCCAGTTGCTTCAAAAGGGCCCCACCGCTGGGCAGAGATGAGCTACTAGTGATGCTGGGTGTGCCCTGGGGAGCAAATCTAAGACAGGAGGAAGACAGCATCTAGGGGAGACACAACCCTGCAGCCACCAAGGTCAGGGCAGGAGGTGCTCCAGGCATGGGGCAGAAGCTCTCTGCAGCCCAGAAGAGGCCCACAGTGAAGCAGGCTGTCCCCCTGCAGCCCATGGGCACCACACAGAGCAGATCCCCGCGTGCAGCCATGGAGATCCTTTGCAGGAGCTGCAGCCCATAGGGAGGATATTGCAGTGGGGCAGGAGGGCTGGGGTAGCTGCTGCCTGTGCGAGGCAGTGCTTCAAGGGGTGAGCCCTGTGGTATGGACCTGTATTGGAGCAGTGCTTGGAGAGCTGCGGCCTGTAGAAAATGCAGACAGGGTCAGTTCAGGAAGGGTGGCATCCCGTGGGAAGGACCCCACGTGGAGCACAGATAGAGTGACCGTGAAGCAGTGGTGGAGATGAAGCAATATAAACTGACTGCAGCCCCTTTTCTCCTGTGCTTCTTACAGGAAGGAAGCAGAAGGAGAAAGGTAGGGGAGTGTCTTTAAGTTTCCTTTTAGTTCTCACTGCTCTAATCAGTTATCAATAGATAGTAAATTATATTAATAACCCTGTACTGAGTCTGTTTTTGTTTTGCCTGTGTTAGTAATTAGAGAGTGATTTCCCTTTTGTTATCCTGATCTTCAGGCTCTGTTTCATCCTGTTTTATCCCCCTATTTGATTGAGGAGGGGGAGTGAGAGAACTGTGTGGTGATACTGAGCTGCCCACTGGTGTGAAACCGCCACACCAGGGCAATGTGAATTGCTGTTAGCATTCATTTTCTGATGGCTTTACGAGGAGGTTTTTCAGGAATAGTAGGAGGTTTAAGCTGGAGGTAAATAATACTCATTTACTGTCATCACATACCATCTTTCCTTCACCTCATCTTTTTAATTGCTGCAAAACGTGTTACAAAGTCAGTGTAATCTCTAAAAGAGTGTGTGGGGGTGTATACAGTCCGCATAGTAAATAAAATAGCAGGATCTTGTTTTACGCTTAAAACTTGAGACCAGGTGTTTTCCAGCATCCATCCTCCACCAGAGAACTGGATAGACTTCCCTTTGAAGTCTTCCAGAAGGGCTGCTGGATTTATTTGGTAGTTCCTGCTGGCTGTGAGCACTCCCTGCTCTCCAGAACAGTCCGGGCCACAGTTTTACAGGTGAGGGGAAGCAGATTTTCCGTATGATGGTGCAGACCATCACTGCTAGACAACTTGATGGACCGGTGGCATCCCCTATTACGGATCTGTCAGTAGACCAGAAAACCCCTTCCTGAACTCTGACCTGTGTTTCAAGTGAGGACAGCTTTTTCCAAGCTTAACATCCTGTTTCCAGGGTGGATTTTTCTCAGCTTAGTGTTACTCTAGGCTATTTTACTAATGAGAGGGTTATGTGATTTTAACTCCTATCTGCTTTAGTCAGTCTGGTATTAGTTCAGAGGAACAAGGCGGTAATTGGTAGCAGAACTATCACTGTAAAGTCTCTGCCAGTGTCTGGATGTTATTTTTGTGCAACTTGTTAATTTGCATACTTACGCATACTTAAATCCTAAAAAAGGACTTGAATGCTTGAAATGGGGTCACAATTCAGTGACCAAAATTGTCATGGAAACAAACCCACTCAAGCAGCAGCTTAAACTGTTCCTAGATCTTTGTTCTGTCTTCCCTTCCCACCCCCCTTTTAATTTTAGATTAAAAGATTAATAATTGGCCCTGGGCAGAGGAGCCATGCTCCAGTATGCGTTTCTCCAAGACACTGCCCATCCTCGCTGCAGAACAGCCTGCGTCCAATGCTTTGGACATTCCTCTAGTGAGAGGCCAGTCTTGGAACCCTCTCAAATGCCTAAATGAAAGGTAGGTGCACCACAAGTGTTTGCAGTCCCAATTTGGAGACAACATTTGATTTCTGTACTTAGCTTTTCTGTTTGCCTGGTTACCTACCCTCAGTAAGCATAACTTTGTTTTTTATTGCTTTTCTGAGAATTTTCTGTCTCTCTGATAAATGGAAATATGAGTCCTGAGTTGGATGACACTCTGTGACTTAGGTGCCTTCCTTAGGAAGCAGTGACGAGTTGCTTAGTACGTAGGCTCCCAACATTGTGATGAATCAGCGGTGCCTTTATGGCATCTAGCCTCTGACTTTTATGTAGTTATGTTTCTCAGTTGATGTTATTTAAAATAGCCATGGGGTTTTGCTTGGTAAGATACAGAAGCCGATAATGATTATTTTATATACACACACACATATAAAAGCAACAGTATTTGACTAAAGCACTAAGAAATGCTCTTCTGCTGAAAATGATCTCCTTAAGTTGATGTTTCCAGTGGGTTTAAGGTAATGTAGTTACTCCATGGGGAAAGGCTGTGAATGTTTCCTGTTATGAAGATCTTTGAGGATTAGCGCTGGTACCAAGAAAGTATACCTGTCTGTACACAGGACTCAGAGAGGCCCTATGTTGAGGAGTATCACCGTTAAAAACAAAATCCAACTCTGAAAGCTACCCAACTAGCACTGAACTTGATTTGGTTTTGTCGATGAGTTTGTATATTATGGCTTCATCTGGATTCTGGTAGGAGAAGAAATAAGAGACATCATGAGGAGACGAGCATCAATGTGTAAAGGTAGGAGGGCTAATGCAGCCTCCAGATGGTAGACGGAGATGGTCTGCTTTGAAATAGTGGTCACTTCGCAATGAGAAATTCAGTTCACTGAATTGTGAAGTAATAGGTCAGCATCTTGGATCAGAACTAGAACTGCTAATCCAAAATTTTTCCTTCAAGTGACTAATTTGTTCCAGGAACCTAACATGAAATCTTAAAGTGCTAGTTCCAAAAAAATAAGTATCTTCTGGGAATTTTTAGATTTTTTTTGTGTCTTCGTATAGTTTAGTCCCATTTTTTTTTCAAGTTTTATTTTATTTTATTTTTTGTGGGCACAGGAGAATCTCACCAACTATAGAGCACAGCAGTATATTAAAGAATAAACTTAGAGTTTGCCTTTTATAACACACAATATGTATGTCTTTACAGGGTTTTTAGTTCTTTGTCACTTCCTCTTTCTCATTCTGTGTCTGTGACTTTAGCCATATTCTAACTCTGTGATAACCCAAATCTTGACTCCATCTTGCAGTATCATCACATTCATGGCTCCTGATCAGTTACGGTTGGTTCTCTTGTTTGTGTGGACTTGTACTCTACCAGTTTGAGAAGGGGTTTAGATGCAGTTAGAAATTCAAGTGAGAAGCTTGCTGTTGCCTCTACAGCCATTAGAGTAACTTTCCTAAGCCATGTAACACTGGGGATTTCCCTTACTAAAGTTGAAGGAGCCTGTGCTGGCTTCAGTGGGACTGTGTGCTCATGAATACACTTACGGTGGTTGTTCTGTAGGCTATGAGCCTTCTGCTACATACTCTTTTTCATTCTTTGTACTCTTTAAAAACAAAACAAAACTACAAAAAAAGAAAAAAAGAAAAAAAAAAAGAAAAATCCAACAACCTCTTTTTGTTTTCAAATAAAAATATTTGAAGGAATGCTGTGCCCTGCCATATCCTCTTATTTCTATCAATTATATGAAGAAGAAAGTGCAATCATGCCTTTACTTGCACTTTATGCTGTCTTTATTTGGTTTGACTGCTTACTGGGGCTGTAGTGTTGGTTGATTGTTTTGATTTTTTTTTCAATAAAAAGATGAAGAAGTAATTAGGCTCAAGTGTGAGGCTTAGGCTCAGAAACGACACAGTATCTTAACAAGTCTTATTTTGTGAGTTGTCAGTCCTCTTAGATACCACTACAGTACATTTCTTTGCCTTAGATTAAGACAGTATTGGTCTGGCTTTCCTTGTTGATGCCTGAATTTTATCAGGGAATCATCCTGGGCAGCAGTCTGAAATCAGATGAGAAGCTCTGTGTGAAGTTAAGTTTGTGGGTCTCTAGCAAAGTTCTTTTCCTGCTATCCTGTCTTTGACCTTTCAGACCCCTCTGCAACAAATCCCATACCAAAAGCAGTAGATACTTCTGGGAATGGTAGACATCTATTGGTGTATTTCCTTGCTGGAAAAAAAAACAAACACAAACCCCACAACCCCACAACTGGATTCTAATAAGAAGTTCCCTGTAGTAAATTCCATGGAACTTGAGTGTGTGAGTGTATGTTCTTCATTTTCTCCAAACAATTTCAGTTGTACTTGAAGAAACTTTCTAAGTTTTTGTTTTTTTCTTTTTTCTTTCAGGAAGAAAAGGAAGATCGGTCTTGCAAAAGTCGAGTTAGTTGCAGAAGAAATACTTCATTCTCTAATTTTGTAATTAAACTTCCGCTCTTTTGCATTTTTTATAATTAAAGCAGGAGAAAGTCGAGGCTTTTTTAAAAGCCTTTTGATCTGAGTTAGGGTTCCAGTGCCAAAACAATAATTTAAATGCCCCATGGCTATATAAATAAAGCTTGCAGAGAGAAAAAATACAAAATGAATTATGAAAAATTTAATCATATAACGTTGCATTTTTGTGTGTAGTAGCTTGTTTTGGTAACACAAGCAGGTCTTTCCTCTTTAACACCAGTGTACTTCAGTAAATGTTGTATTTCGTATGAGATGACTTAGCTGTGTGTTCTACTCCATTTCACAGTAAATTACTCATTTCTTTATATAAGTTGTTAAAAATGGTAGTATTTCTCTTTAATAAACACTGTGCTTCTGAAGGATTCTTGGGGTACACTTTTTTTTTTAGGAGGACTGAACTATATGGAAAGGCCAGAAAGTAGGTGGCTCCTTGTATTGCCTCGTGTTAAAAAGAGACCCCACATGAGATCCCTTCAGGCTGCTCTTCACTTACAGCCACCTCTGTGCACTTCCTGAGCTCTGCATTGACTACTGAGATCGGCCCTGCACCAGAGCTGTGGTGTGAGTTAGCTTGCAGCACCCTGAATGCAGTCATGGGGCTAATGGAAAGCTGCTGGCAGCTGATGCCCAATGTGAAAGCCATCCCCATCCCAAGAGGCTTGGAGTTGTGTGGCTGGATGTGCCCGCAGCTACTGTGCAAGACATTACATCTCTTACTGCTTCCTCTCTCCGTTTTTGCCCCTTATGTGATTACAAGCTCTTGGCAGCCAAAGTGGCATCTTTAATAGACATGTTGCACTAGTTGGCTCAGTGTGATAAGGGCATCTGGTTGTGGGCATCTGGATGATTCAGCTGAAAGAATGAAAGCATATTGGAAGTTCTCTTATTCCATAGAGTTGCTAGGTGTGTGGGTGCTATTTAGCCAGGACAGATTGGCTGCGTTGTCCCATTCCTCTGAGTATGTTCTGCTATAGGATTTTACCACATTTTTTTTTGTCTTTTTTTTCTCTTTTTAAGTGACTCTAAGTTTTTTTTTTTTGATTCATGTTGAATGAGTCAATTTGTATCAAAACTGAATCCCAAATTACCTTGATATGTGATGGACTTAGGTATTTGGTGTTCATGGCTAGCTGCTATAGGGTTAAAACAAGTAGGAAGGATTACGTGTCCAGGCAGCAGGAAGTTAGTTTGTCCTCTGGAATTTAGAGCCTGCTTTTAGCATTTGACAAAGAAAATAATGTAAGGATGTTAACAAAAAAGTAGATATTAGTAGCCGCCCAAAATTGATTTGTAGAAGTATGATAAGCCTGTGAGAGATTCTGCAGGAAATTCTCCTGTAGGGGACAGTCAGCTATTTCTTTCTTACTCATTTTTTAATATGCACTTTTCAACCATTTTAAATGCAGTCTCTTCCAGAAACAGTTAAAGATTGTCCTAGAGTTTGACAGACTCTCCGGTGAGGTGGGGGAAGGATTCCATTAAGGAAAAAGTTCTAAGGAATATTGGTTTTCACCTAGTTGTGTAATCCACTATCACATAATATTAATAAGAATTAAAAGCGAAAACAAGAACCTGCATGGTGTGCTCATAAAAATCTACGCCAGAGGAGGTGACCCACTGTTGTCACTGCTGAAATGCACCACCCACCACCTCACCGTGCTCTCATCCACCATTTGGTCTTCATAAACATCCATCGAGCACCAATTAATGGCAATGTGTGCAGCGTTTTCTGCATGGAGGAATTCAGTGACACGTCTTTGCGTCATCTGCACTTCTGTGTCAGACTGCCCCTCTGCTGCCATCTGTCACATGGCAACAAAATGTAACAGAATATTGGTGAGAAGGTTCCACCTCTACTGTCTTACCACCAACATCTGCTTCTGATTTTGTGGGCTAACATACTAAAATAGGAGGCATTATTTTTTTTAGCAGCTGCTGTACTGTGTTTCAGAGCTGTTGATCTGAGGTGTTTGGGATTCTGCTGATTTTGCGGGACAAGAGAAGGTTTTCTGCTCTGTATGCTGCTGTGGATCTCGGCACTCCTTGGGGGTAGTGTTGGAGGAGTCTTATCTAAGCAAGAAAATTGAATAGTAGAGGTCTGAAGGTGATGAGTATGATATGTGTATCTTGAAAGGCTCCGATACAGTAGCTTGAAGTAAGGTACCACCCTGTTAGGCACAGTTTCCAAAAGTCACATGCTGTATGAAATTTAAATGTGTCTACTTGAGTCTGTGCTTGGTTTGCTCTGAAATTTTTGCAGTCTGAAAGCTGTAGATTTTGTTGAGGCTCCCTGTATAGTAGCTTAATATAGGCGAGGAATTTCAGTTTATATTCATGCTGTGGAAATTGTTAATGACATGAAAAAGTGTACAAGCTTGTTATGCACCAAAAGGTTTTAAAGTCAATTTCTTGTTGCTGAAACCCAACATGTTACAGTACCCTTTTCTGAATAAGTGACTCTAAAGCATGCAAATAAAGAGCTAATATACAGGTGAATATAAGTGTGGAAGAGCTTTTGCAGGGTTTTGGTCTAAACACTGTTACTAAGTGTCTTATTCTTTCTATAAATATTTAAGAAAAATCTAAGTGATGCAAATGAATGGTGGATGGGATTCATTTTTTGAGTTTTATTTTCTTCTGGCCTCGTGCTTAAAAGTGTAAGTTGCATTTGATTGCCTGAGCACAGGTAGGGTAGTAGGGACTTCTGTCCATTGTGTGGGAGTGATGGCTGAGTGTTTTTGCTTGAACAACGCTGAGAACACTTTATTTTGCATGCCTCCTTTAAGACAAGAGATCACAGGGAAGCATATATATATGCAGAGTATATAAAAGCACAGTGTTATACTTTATATTTGCTGTATGTTTGTGGCTAGAATGGTAACTAGTGACTAGAGAGTATTTGTTTTCTACCCTTATTTCTCATTGAATCCTATATAAAATGCATGAGGTAGCAGAACACAGTCCTGCTAAGGAAGAGCAGATATTGTGATAATTCATAGCGTGAACCTGAAATCATGCCAGTAAGTCCTCTGCCAAGGGTAAATGAACACACTTGTAAAATAAGTTGCTTAAGGCAGACTGCTTATCATGCTGTATTTTGCTTTGTAAAATGCAAAAGAGCCCTGTGCATAGCGGGACAGTTGCATTTAATATGCATATTTAATTGCACATATAATAACAGACATAATTTTTCATCCTTGCAGCGCTATCTTATGTCTGCACCAACAGTGCAGGTCATGGAGGGAACGAAGGGATGGACTGCAATCAGTGAATCTTCCTACAGAGTGATTAAATTAGTATCAAATTATGCCCTTAGGATATTTCTGAGCTCTCAAATAGAGTAAGCTGTACGATAATCAGAAAAAAAGGATGTTGTTTCTTTTTCTAGTCAAAGAGTCTTTGTTTCTGTAGACATTGTTCTGAGTTTCAGCAGGAATTTGGGTACAGCAGAAACTTCTACTTTTTTGCTTTCTGCGGCAAAGGATCTGTGTTGACTTCGCAGTTTTTATTTTTTTTTTCTGCCGAGGGTTAAAAGCTAGGTACGTGGGTCACCTTTCACTCATTCTAAATAAAACTAAATGAGGAAGCGAGTACAGGGATTATATTTCAGCTATTGCTTCGGGAACTGACTAAACGTTGATTTAATTGAATTCAATTTAGATTGGTTGAATTTTGCTGCTGTTGTAATTAAGGAAAGAAAACTGCAGCTACCTAATCTGTTTTTCTGTCTTTTGTACCTGCCTGAAGTTTATTCCTTTCTAAATTGCAAATGAGCAAGTGAAGTATCCAGCTAAGCAAAATCAGTATTTGTGCCTTGATGACTATACGCTACCTCATGCTTGTTGGGATGGTAAAAATTAGCAGATTGGGGAAGATGAATGGCCTGTTTAACAATCTCCAAGAAGGAGGAAAAAATGACTTAATTTGTTTTAGTGACGAGCTGTTTACTGTACCCTTAGGTAGATAAGGTCAAGATAAAAACAGATCATTTTGTAGGTCTTATGTGTCAGTAAGAGATAAAACAGCAGCATAGGGCTCAGGTTTACCCTGAAGACTGCTTTCAAAACGCTTAGACATGTGTTCAGCTTTTTGGATGTAAACAGTCCCATTACATGAAGTCTAGTCCAACTGGAGTCAATGGTAGAACTTGTGGCAATTTAAATAAGGCTAGAATTTCATGAATGAGTTCAGTGAGACTGCTTATATACAGTAAGTTAAACACATGGCTGTGTTTGCAGGATAGAGGGCCTGCAAGGCTACGGGAATAAGACCCTTGTGACACAGTTTGAAGTCTGACCTTCCTTGCTGTTGGGTGATGGAGAGCTGTGGCGAGGAAGTGGATGAACCTTTTGGGCATAAACAAGCACAGAGTATATAAAACATAATAAATAACTACAATTCATAAAATGCTCGGTTGGTCCTAAATAATGAATCAGTGAAAATGTTTATGGGCTGTGCTCGTTCTTGTAATATATGTTTATTTTATATTTTTTGGCA
This sequence comes from Perdix hodgsoniae, assembly GCA_035772895.1. Taxonomy (NCBI): domain Eukaryota; kingdom Metazoa; phylum Chordata; class Aves; order Galliformes; family Phasianidae; genus Perdix; species Perdix hodgsoniae. The sequence goes on along the minus strand of JAPSGF010000006.1, from coordinate 4,734,651 downwards.
CAAATGCATGTAAGGAATTAGTATCATTGTTATGTTTTGTTATTCGTAACTATTTAGTAGTGGGAGAAGCTTTCTTTTGGAAGGGGGAGGAGGCAAAACAAAAGTTACAGCCCCTCACCTCCATTATAATACTCTATCATAAGAGCTATGTGATGTTTGATAATTATGTCAACTGTTGTAACCATCATGTATATCAGCTACTTAATTTCATATCACGCTCAGTGAAGAAACACTGTGTGTTATCGTAACTTTGACTGTTCTCTCCATCTGAGTCTTTCCCCTCCAGATGTTTCACTGGTTAGCAAATTTGATTTGGAACTGCTTGTACAGCAAAACAACTGTCACATACATTAACAGATCTCTGTCTCTCTTTGTGTAGAATATCTTTGCAGAGGCCAGTTTTGTGCCTTGGTGACAAATAAATGACTGCCTCCTTAATTGTGTGAGAATTAGATAAGTGCAATTTTCCAGGTTTTTGACGGAATCTTGATTTATATTTTATAGCACATACACAACCAAGCAATTATCATGAGGTTTTATGGCAGCTTGGCAGTCCTTTCTTCCTATGGAAACAATTACACAATAGAGCATGTGCAGATAATGTTATCAGGCGCTCTTTGTGTGTATTCACTCATTTTACCTGGAGTATACTAAAAAGCTGCAGCCACCTTCTCATTTAAACGAAGCCATCTCTATTGTAAGACTAAGTCACATAAAGACAGAGACATTGAGGTCTTAAGAAAATAACAGCTGCTATTCATTTTCAAATGCTTTCATTTTGGCATGCTGTTGATGATATTTTTTTTCTCCGTGCACTTGAAAATGCTCGTGCCGGGAGGAACGTCTCCCCATGGTGAGGTTAGATTCAGGCTGTGACTTCTCCTTTGTCCTTGCTCTCTCTCCTTATCCTCTCCAGGTTGTAGACTAATACTCCCTGTATTTCTGGAGAATGGAGGAGGAGAAAATATTAGTGCTGCTGATTGTGCACTACAGTTGCTGCTGGGGAAGAGGAATCTGTAGTGGCCAAGTACAAAAAAAGTAAAGTGTCAAGGCAGTAGGAGATACAGCACTGGTACAAAGCTCTCGTGATGTGGGTGCACGTGCCTGGGGCTAACACTTTCTCACTTCTCATTCAATGTTTGTAGTTCTTAAAGTTTGAGAGTTTATTTTTGCTATATTATGCTAAGATACCGATGCAACTCCTTTCATTTCCCTTATATCATCACACTGTGGGAGTGGTGCATTAGAGTACTTTAAAAGTACTTGAGATTTTCTCCCCCAGGACACCTTGGACTGAAAGAGATGAGAAGAGCAATGCATTGAAAAGAGACCATGTGCATTGTGTTCCTGCATGTTAATCTCTGTGCTCTATCTGCAGGTATGAGAACCATCCAAAAGTTAAAGTGAGGAGATGTCTGGAAATTAGGAGGAGGCAAGGCAGGGGAGGGAGAAATGAGTTATGGCTGAATGCTTGGTGGTTGTTAGGCATGTGGGATGCTGAGGATCCAAAGCCAGTACACAAACTGAGAGGAAAATTGCCCTCAGTGTGTCAGTGCTGCTACTGCGTTTGCTGAAAGAGACATTAGCCCTGGATTTTGGCAGTCTCAACTGTTTCTGTTGTAGTGAGGCAGGCTGGGTCAAACTGCTTAAGCCAAGGACGTTTGCTCTGCTGAAACAAACCTGAGATGGATCAGACCATTGGCATGGCTAGGAGGTTGCACAGGGGTAGCTGCTTGTGGCGTAGGTGGTGATGAGCAGTTGGTGGTGATAATCGCATCAGACTGTACCAGTGAAGTCTGTCCAGAGAGATCTCCCTGGATTTCACTCTTACCTTTCACGAGTTTTCAGCTTGCTCTTCTAACCTGTTCTGTTTCGCCATCTCCCTGGGTGGTTTTCTCCTCTCATGTTTCCTACAGTGGAAAGCTAATAAGACATATACAGAAAACAGACGCTGGAACCAAAGTAGGAAAAATGAGCAATGGCTCAGTTAATAGAGTTTGGCCCTTTCGAGGAGAAAGACACAATGTAGACTGAAAAAGAGATAAATTGCATGAGAAAGGAAAATGGATAAAACAATGTGGCTGAAGACAGAGGCCCAACTGTTACTGTGTAAAAATTAGATTGCTGCAGAAGCTGGGGTTTTGTGGCTGCCTTGTTTGGCTATTCTTTATGCGGAGTCCTAGTTTAGGGCAGACAGCAACAATGCAAAGCGCTGCTGCTTTTAGCAGGCTCTTGCCAAGGCTGCTGTGTGGCTAATGAAGCGCTAGAATGTAACCTAGTCTTGGCAGTAGAGGTTTGGATGGAAGGCCAAACTGAACTATCAGCAGAGATGATACTATTTTTAGGGCTATGTATCTGAAAAAATAGTTGATAGAAAGCTGTAGAAGCTCTTGGAAAGTGGCGCTCTGCTTGCACTTTGAATGTCCTGTGCTGAAGAAGTTTTCAAAGCCCTGTCAACATGAGAACTGACTGTGAATTCCAAACATGGGATTGCACAGCATGTGGCATTCATTTATTATCCCATTATTAGATTAAGTGTTATGAATTAAGTACTCTTTTCCTTGTTTTCTTAGGCTATTGTTATAGAAGGCAAACATGCATCTGAAATACCAGGTATAGACTTGCTTTTTCTTCTCAGACTTTATTCTTTTACTTTTTTTTTTTCTATAATGTCTATTGTGAAGGACAAAGGGAAAATTTAATTTTGACTGTAAAGAAGTTATTTGTGAAGACACATAATTCAAGGCCTGTAAGACTTGTGGCCTGAAAATGGAAACGTAACCTCAGTTAACATATTCTGAGACCTGCTCTGTGTGGAGTTCTGCTGAAATGTTCAGTGGATGCTCTTGTGAATGATGAATGAAGCTTTAAAAGATTTCCTGAATTTACCTGCATGTTGCAGGTAACATACAACTTTTCATGCTGGCATGAGCTTGGTAGAAATTCTATAAATTTATCACGAAAAACATCCCACTTGACAGTTCATACTTTGTTTGCATGGTGACTTAGCAGTGCAGCATTCACCACAGCTGTTGGTCAAGGTGTAAGGATGAAGTCTATTCAGTTTGTCTTTTGAATACACTTACATATGTTAAGTAGGAAGAAAAATTGTGAATGCTAAAATATGGAATGCTAATGTTTTTTTATCATGCTTTCATCAGTTACTCTGGTATACAGTTAACTCTCTCAAGTCAATGTAGCAATAACACTCTCTTTCCAAAGGGATTTGAGTTCTAGAGACCATGCAAATATGAGGGACCATATAAATATAAGGGACAATGGCAATCTCTGTCCAACCTAATAGAAAACAGCAGCAAATAACTCAGTCTAGAGAATCACATGTGTTCAATGCATGCTTCTGAGTTATTCTGGCGTCTAAATATATTCCCAGTGTGTGACTATCACTGTATTTTTGCCTCAATGTAATTATGAGTTACTTGGACTTAGATATTTTTGGCATATGCTTGAGTTATGGCTCTGGCAGACATATCCAGAAAGCTCAGATAGAGCCCAGTACCAGGGCTAAGTCAATAAATATATGATATTTTCAGTGTGGGTGGTTAAAAGTATAATCTTTTCAAAAGTTTATAAAAGAACACTCTTTCCAATAGCACTATGTATTCTGAAACGGCTGGATCTTTGTAGAGTTGCATCTCCACTATCTGAAAGACTGTCCCAGTCCTAAAGACCAAGCCTTATTCTGGCCTAGACAAACAAAAACCCACATACTTTATATCTTCCCCTGTCCACTTTTTGTTGGACTTAGTAGGATTGCTGATAGAAACCTAAACACTGGTATGACTGTCTTATTTTTTGACAACATAAAAATCTTAGAGATTTTGCTCATGTTTTATTTCCAATTACCTCATCAATACCCTCAGTGTGAAGTAATGGAAGTCTGTGTCTGGAACACAGACTGTGTGGGGAAAACAAACCATAATTAAAAGAATAACTGTTAAAATTAATTACGGTTAATAAATAAAATTTACTTTTTTTTTTTTTGTAACAGATCTGAATCTCTTATAATTTTCCCTTCATTTTTTAGAATGCTGTTGGAAAAGTCGTATTTTGCTTCTTCTAGGTAGTTATCTATGAAGAGGTTTCAGTCCTTTTTGAAGACAGTTACATGTTTGTTAAAATCACCAACTCAAAGTGCAGTGGTTAACATTAACAAATATTTACTCTGTTTTAACGATGGAATGATCAGCAGTGCCACAAGCTAATCTGTGGATTTACCTGAGGTGCTGTTGTGAGCCCTCAGAGTGATATGTTTGAAGTTGTGTTCATCCACTGATGTGTGTAAAACATGCCCCTTTATCAAAGACCTGCATAAAGACATAGATAATTTTATGAGTGTTTTTGAAATAGAATTTTAAAGGTCTTTTCCCTTATATTCTGGCTTTTTTTACTCTGTTTTTCTCCTGTACTGATCATCTAGTATTAAAAAAACGTTTCTTACTAGCATATACATACATAAAAAGAAGCAACCAAACTAACTCAACAAAACAACCCTCTGAGAAATAAACATGGACAAGCCTTTTTGTGCCATCGTAGACTGTGAACTGTGAAAGCCATGCAAGCTCAACTAGTCTTCTTGCATGTCAGTATTAAATTTATTCTGTTTTTCTTCCGTATCTTTCTTGTTTGCTTTGTTCCTCTCCTCTCTTTCTTTCTCACCACTCACTTGTATCACAGCTTCTGTGGTCGGAAAAGGAGCCTGCACTGACCTTGTTCAGTGTCTTGCAGAAGGGTGTCTTCACTGATGGTTTGGATTAATTAAATATTGTTACTTGGTTTTCTGAATCTGATCTGTGGTTTGTTGCTTCTTATAATTCATGTAACCTACCACTTCTTGCTTTTATGCCTCTTTGGTGAGGACAAATGTCAGGCTTTTATGCCGATGCTTACTGATATCTGTGTCTTTCTGTACTACATTAAGTTCTTGAGCTCTATGAGTGGGGAAAACAGAGAAGTGATAAGGTACAGTGGTGCTTATATAAAATGCACGCCACTCATGAATTTTATTCGTGAGCTGCAGAGCACCTTTGCCACCAGGGCAAATCTGTGAGTGTCTCCCCCTTGTCAGAAACCAGAGCCGTTTTCAGATCTGCTGCCCTGGCAGTCCCGGAGACACACTGCTTTCCCAAGGTGCTTGCTGAAGGCTGGGCACGGCGGCCTTGATGAAGGCCCCTGGCTGCTCCTCCTCTGCCTCCTTTGTTCCTGTAATCCCACAGCAGCTGTCTGAATTTCCTTTGATTCCTCCTGCTGCAGCAAAGCTGCAGGGGCTCTGGAAACCTGGCCCTGACCCCTGCTGAGCTGATAGAGATAAGAGCAGCAGCTTTGCCAGTGAAACGTATGTTGCTGCCCTATTTCAAGTCAGTGCAAGCTGAGGTTTGTTTTCCAAGGATTAATGCTCTCAGCAGCCCTGGCTGCCTCGACCTGTTCCAGAGCCCCCATTGACCAGGCCCTGCTAGGCCTTGGTTGGGAGCCACTGTCTGTGAGTGAGTGATCGATCGATAGTTTGCACGAGGTATCACCAGCAGCCATGGTTACTACTAGAGGCAGTCAGCCACTAGATCAAAAATGCAGAGCTGCCAGGATGCTCCTGTGGCACTAGGGCCCTTTGCCAGGCTTGATGCAACAAGCATCCCATGTTTTGGATTATGTCAATCTGATATCCCTGAAGTAAACATTCCTGTTTTAAAAGTTGATGGGTTTTGCTCAAGTTTGAAGTTCATACAGATAAACTTCTATTAACCCAATCTGTTTTCTCTTTTATCATTTTCAGCTCTGCTAGGTAAATTCAGTTTCAGCATTTGGATGTTAGCATGCTGAAATCTTTTAAAGTAATTTTTCAGGATGACATTGATGATTTACTTTTGCTGGAACTTCTTTATCACTCTGTTTAATAATAACTTTAATGCTTACAAACGTAGAGAGACAAAACCTAGGATACTGCTGTTACTTCAGCCTGTACACTTTACTCTAGGAAGCTGTTCTTTGCAATAACCTCTGCCATCCCCTCCCCCCCAGCCCTCTAAGCTGCTAGCATTGAACATTAATCCCAGCATAACCACTGAAGCATGCACAGAAGACTTACAAATGCATTAGTATCCAGTACCCTTGTGATGTCATGAAATGAAAGCTGTCTATTCCTCCCTCATTTGCTTTTTTGTCATTATAAAAATGACAAGATCATTGCTTTGTTACTAAGCAGGTAGTGTGAGCTTGGCCTAGAAGCTTCCAGGAGGAGTCAGAGAGACCATTCTGAAACCATTCCAGGGCTTGGTGTACAAGCATAGCTCTGGGCTGACAACAGCCTGGACTTTGAGCAGCCGCAGTGGCCTCAGCTGCCCAAGAGCCTTCGAAATAAGGAGCATGCATACATGTGACCATGGCAGCCTGCTTGCAGCCACATAGTGTAAGAATGTGTGTGCAAGAACACAAAGAAATTTTATGAATGCTGTTGTATCAAAGTGTTTAAAAAGGAGGACAAAGCAGAACCTTTCCTGGTGGTTTGCTGCTTTGTGTGCCTCGGAATCACGATAAAAACTCTATTTGCCTGTTCTTTTCCCTTCTTTTAAAGCACTCAGAAGTGTGGATTTATGTAATGGAAAGGAGAGTCCGTCTTTATCTCTTTTCATTTTCAAACCTGAGAAGTGGTAGGAAAGAAGAAAATAGTAATGCATCAAAATCATTCTGTTAAAATCACTTTTCCCTATTTTTGAAAAGGGCTTTTTTAGCACGTTGACTCCAATTTCACTGTTGCAAAATGACCTTGTGTCTAACCGCTGGTGTGCCTCTCGGTGAGAATGGGAGGGCTGGTGAGATGCTGACATAAGGTCTTTGGCCATTTTTAGGCAGTGTGGTCAAACTGCACTCTTTAGTGCTGGGGGATTTCTGAAGACCTTATGGCATTACTCACTTATATGCCCTGATCTGGGGGACTTGGAGGAAAAAAAAAAAAAAAACTAAAAACTAATTTGCCCAGCTTTAAAATTTGTCTGTTCTTTAGTATTTGAGGAGGTGGCATGCAGTGGGGAAGAAGTTCTTTCTAACTTCCATAAAAAGCAATTTCTTAAATGCCTCACTTCCTGATTCCAGTCTGATAGTCCATAGCTTTTATTTTTCCTGACATGTGTGTTGAGGTAATCCAGATTTTTCAATTGTCTTGCATTATGTTTTTCTTGTCATACCTTCTTCAACCTTCTTATTCAATATGGAAACACCTACTGGTAATTCTTTTTTCTATAAAATGATTTTGAAAATGACCTGGAACAAATGAGGGGAGAGCTTTTTGGCTTTTGCCAAAATATGTAACTGGCACTGCTGGGCGTCTCAGAGGCAGATCTGCTGACAAATGTTGTAATGGCAGCTTTATTTTTCTTCTCTCCAGGTATTTTCTGCTCTTGATATTTACTTGAGTTCTATGTAGGTATTTCTTCTTTGAGGTGATTTTAGTTTTGGACTGATGAGTAACCTTGCTGGTGAGGCAAAACCTGAAGAGATTTTGCTAGTTTTTAAAATATTTTTGCTAGTATTTTTTTGTGTTTTGTGTTTGCAAGATCAGCCTTTTGCAGAGCTTCTCCGTTTGTCTATTAATTAATTGTTGCTTTATCTACCAAGAGAACTGGCTAATTGCACTGTCAGCTTTATGCAATCAGATGTGCTAGTTGAATGCACAGATGGAGAAAACCTATTGTATGCTTGTGCTTCAGGGTTGGTTTTCCCACAGTACAGATGTGTATAAGCAGTAGTCATTTGCATTTGCTTAATTTGAGCTTTGTTTCAAATTCTGATTCTGTTTAAGGCACTTCTTTCTCTCTGCTATGTTTTTCTCCTAAATATGTGTGTAGAAAAACCTGGAGGTGAGATACTGTTTTCAGAGGGTTGCAATTTTTCCGACTGAGTTGTGTAAGCACTTAAGTTGTATATTTTCTGTTTGTCATTTCCAATCCCTTCTAATGCAGATATTCAACAGGTGTTTTGTAACTAGGCTGTGTTGGAAAAGGTTGCAGTCTGGTATGTCCACTCCACACTTAAAATCTCCTTCCACTGAAAGTTTCCTCTGTTGCCAAGGAAATAAAACAGTGATTATGTTATGGGGCTGATAGTTTTACTAACAATTTTTATTCTCAGAATAAGAGTGACCTTGTTAAGCAGTTGGGGATGATGTAAAGTTCAAGGACTCCTATTAAAACTTTTTGATGGGATTAAAATATAAATGAACCAATTTTCCACCCCATTTCTCAAGGGGATAGAGAAAAGGACCCCCCTATTTTATGGATTTTGATAATTGCAACATGTAAATAGTGTTTCCCTTATGGTGCACTCTACAGGCAGTCTAAACTCAGCAGCCTTTACTGAGGATTAAAGTGTGTAGAGGTTCTCCCTGCTGCACGTATCATTGCTACTACTGAGTTAATGTTGTTGGTCTTTGCTGGGAGGAGATGATACCCAATTCATAACTAACTGATTCCTACTTTCATTCTTGATAGTGAAAGGTGTTACTTTTGTGCCCTCTCTCTCTTCCTCCACCCCCTTTTGTCTGTGTACCTACAGCATGGAGACTATCTTACTCTGTTACAGTTACTGGTGTTGGTGTAGTGTGTTGGACATGTAGTTTTGTTTGTACGCTGGGAAGGAGGAGGAAGCAAATGTTATCTGCTCTCAGGGTGAAATGATGTTGACCCAAGTACAAGTCACTTCTCCTTCCTCTTCTAATTCAGAACGTCAGTGTAAGACTCAGAAATGAGCAATTCCCAGCGAGACCAGGGTGCTACATCTTCCCTTTTTTCTCCCCAGCTGTTTCTGAGAAATAGAGAGGAAATGATCTCTTTCCTTTCTTTTGAAGTTCAAAAACCTGATGATAGCTGTGTTGTTGAGTGAGGAGGAAGCACAAGTGGACACTAGCTGAATTTTAGTTTTTTTTTCCAGCTGTGCTTGTTCTTGGTATTGGGCAGGTGGTGCTCTGTGGGACTGATTACCAGCAGCCTCTGAGATGAGCAGAAAGCATTCAAAGTATTGAATGTTCTCAACAGCACGCGTTACCTGTTTCTGTAAGGAAGATGGAATCTTTTTTTTTCGGTAAGAACATTGCCAGGCTGCGCTACAGACTTGCTTTTGAAGCCATCCAAAGCTGCACTGTGTTGCTGCATAGCCCATTTCTTATAAAAAGGCGATCCTGAATGACGTACTGCTTTTACATTATTGGTTGGTTGTCTGGCTTTGTCTGTTTAAAAAATTTAGATCTAGTCAAAGTTAATTCTTGGAACTCTTACATTACTCAAAGGGAACAAAGATGGGCAGATCCTGAATTATTTCCACTGTTCGCTGCTCCCCCAGTTGTGCGTGAATTTCCTTATGAGAGAAACCATTTGGAATGGTTGAGTATTTCAGATGTCTAAAATTTTTACTTCTGTGTCTGAGAGAGGAGGTTTCTCTAAGTTTAGTATAATTGCTAATAGTAACCTTTGGAAATAATTTGTGGTAAGGAGTTGATTCTGACTGTTTGGTTTAGATGACCAAGATGAAAGACGACCAAGTAGTATGGCTATAAATGTGCAGGATGCATCAGCTGAACCCTTACATTAAACAAATTCTTTTGCTGTAATATTTTATTAGGAGACTATTGTGTGGAAAGATAATAAGGCAGAGCATTACTGTTGATATACTTTGTACAAATAAAAGTCTTTTTAAACCACAATTACTAGAAAAATATCATCCAAAAATCAGTGGTGTATGTGTTATGTTCCTCCTTTTCCCTTGTTTTTTGTTACAAAAAAATAAATAAAAAAAGAGTGCTGTTAGCTCAGAGTTAGAATTTCAGCTGATGTAAGTTAATATATAGTTTGAAAACAGAATTTGGCTGACTCACAGCAAAAGGAGGATGTTCATTTATTTCCACTTTCAAATGTAGGAGGAGGGCAGACTGATTTTTTAAAAACAGCTAAAATGACAACAAATTAGAGAAATCAAAATATTCTACAGGAACATGTAGATTTCAGAGCGGTCTTTTCCTAGACATGCAGGGAGAGAAAGACATGATGCAAGTGATGTGGTTAAATTAGGTCATAGCATGAGCTTCAATGGGGATTGCTAGTAAATAATTTGCACAGTGCACAAGAGAGCTTCCTTCCTTAATTATTTCCACCTGGTAGCAGGCTATTGTCAGACTGGGGACCTCTCTGCCCCTCGAGCAGCACTCAGTGAGAAATATACAATGTGTTCTAAGTAGGTAGTGTTTGGATAATAGCTAATTCTATCTGGCTTCATTTTATAAATCTGTTTGGAAAAGGGATAGAGCACCATTCTCCTTCAGGAATACATGTTTTCCCCTCGCCATCTCAACTGGGAGACTAGTTTTCTGGGTTTCTGTTTTTGTGTTGCTGCTTCTGCTACTATAAGAGCCATGGTGATTTAAAATGTCAGTGTAGAAACATGAAGCGTTACATCAGGCTGTTAAAGCACTGTCTCCTCTTTATTTTAGGGGAAAAAAAAAGGTACCGAAAGCTTGTTATAAGTGTGCTGCCTTACTGGAAGACAAAGTAAAAAGACCTTTCTTATGCTCCTGATTTATATAATAGGAAGGGGATGAAAATACTAATTTTATTTTTGCCTTGCCTAACAAAAAAGAGGGAGGAAAGGGCATGCATATGATGTGTTATCACTACTGTATCTACTTACTGGAAATTGTCTTCTCTCATCTAATGGAGCTGTTGAATTGCTCAAAAATTGAGTACAATTTCAGTAGCTGTAGATTAAAGTATGAAAGTCCCCCTTCTTTTAATCTTCTTGTAATCTATGCCTCTTTAAAGTGTACTTAATTTATTTCTTTATAGTGGAGGACTTACAAAAAAGTGAAAATTCATAAGGAATCAACTGAAATGTGCTGTTTCTGGGCCAGTATACGGTATAGGATTACTGCAGACTTCCTGTTTACACCCATTTCAGATTCACAGTCTCATTTAATTTCTCTGAAATGATCGTTCTTTAATTAGATTAACAGTTACATTTGTAGATGGACTTCAGAATCAAAAATGCAAAACTAAATTAAAGTGATTAAAAACTTACTGGCAATGAGACTTTTGGGACTCTAGACTTGTTAATAAATGCAATCATAATACACTGGTTACTGACAGCCTATTGCTTGTGTTGGACAGATAGTTTTGTCATGATTGAACACACACACTTGCCTGTATGCATGCTTGCAGTATCTGACATGAACCAGGAGACAGAAGAATGTGTACCACTGGGAAAGTATTATCTGCCTGGGCTCAGTTGGCTTCCAGGAGCTGCTTAGTTTTAGTTGTGGAATATTAAACAGAGTGAATCTGCCTCAGTATGTTGGAAGGAGATTGCGTATTTCATTAAAACCTAATTTGGTTTTCATGGGGAAATACTGAAGTCCATGGTAATTATCATATTTGTGAGATGGAGAGAAAGATGTTTGGATGAAATCTAGCAAACAAATCTTGTCAGTGCTTGTTTAGAATCTCCTTTATAAGTCATTTTGAACAGAATTTGCATGATTGTAGTGGACGCATAAAACATTTTGCAATAATTATCCAGTAATACCACCATATAATCAGCTGGAGATAGTATGTAGACTTGTTCCGAACCTTTTGGCTTTTTCATTGCTGTTTATGACCTCTTCATGCCCTTCCTTTGCTTTAGGAGTGCTTGAGACTACCTGTTGGTTCTCAAGGGAAGATACTGGAAAGACTGGCAGGCTAAGAAGGAGGCAGGGATGTGGACAATTTGGCAAAAAGATAAGACTCTGTTGTGTTAGATCAGATCCTGCATCTTTGGAAACAGGCAAGATGTAAGGGCCAAAATCTTGGAAGGTGTATAAATTGATTGTATTGAAGTATGGCGTGAATGCGCTCTGAACATTTCTGGTTTGTGATCTAATTTAGGAATCGAATTGAACCCGTGAAACCTGCATGCTAAATATTGAAATGCTTGACAGATTTAGGAAAAAAAGAAAAAGAAAAAAGGAAGTTGGAGAGTAAGTAGTGCTAAGTGCATTCAGAAGTTTCAGTACTTTGTCAGTACTTTGCTCTTTATTTCAAGTATTAGAATAGGAAGTTCAGTCTTGAGGTATTATAAAAAAGGAACTTGTACCTTGCAGGTGATATTACTGGGAATGTTTTGGATTTGTAAATGACATCTTGAGACTAATAGAAAAAATATTAAAATCTGAAGTAAAAGCACAGGCATTCTTGATGGGGAAAAGTGGAAAGTGTGAGAATGCTGAGATAATGCAATTTCTGTTTCAAGTTTATGAAAGTGGTTAGCAGCTGCTTTTTGCCCTTACAGGTTTGTTTTCAATTGGCGAAGATCCCATCTTGAGAGTTTTTAATTGTATGCTTGTGTGTCATTGGACTTGACTTTCTCTATACGATGTAAGAAGTGTGGCATATCTCCTCCACCACGGTGGCAGAAATAAAATTGCATCGGAACAATCAGACATTGTGAAGGGAGCCGTTTCTGAAGTCTCAGTGCCTGAGACACAGCTGTTTCTCAACCAAATGTTATCAAAACAGCTACAGGCCTCAGTAATGCCGTATGGGAAAGAAAGAATTACCACTGAATTACTTTTCACAAGAGGAATAAAATCTAAGTGAACACCCATCTTCAAAGAAGTTGAAGTAGAGCCTGACTGCCTTTTGAGTTAATTTCATAGCTCCAAACTCACAATTCTTTTTTACATTCTGCAACATTTGCCCAAGGAAAAACTATGAAATGTGCAATGACCATTTTCAAAGAGGTGTTCCTGGACTAGACAGTCAGTTCTGTGCAGATGCAGTTCCAGTATGTCTTTATGTGTGTTTTTGCTCCTGCATTTTAAAAAATGATCTCAGAAGTTTAGTGCAGTTCTTAAAGTGCCTGTCATAATAACTTGATTTGTTACTTGCTATCAAGGCTAAAAGTAGCTTTGTCAGTATGCTCATGATGTTAATTTTAAAACACTCCTGATGACAGGAGTTTTTGAATGACTTAGCGATAATTTAACAATTATTAAACTCATTTTCTATGATATTTAAGAGCTATGTTGACTAAGCTAAAAGATGAGGAAAACAATAAAAATGCTACAGAAACATACATTTGAACGCTGTCTCACTGATATTGTTTTAAACAGTGGTAATTCTTCACCTGCAGTGCGTCAGTTTCCTGCATTTCAATATCTTTTGCTTTGATCTTTTCATGAACATCTGAACCCAGCATGCAACCAAGCAATCTTTTCAAATGTATTGCCATGCTGTGCGTGCATTTTTGTATTGTGATACTGTTGCCTCCAGTAATTTTGCTAAAGCCAAACTTCCATATCTAATGCTCTTGGTTAGTAATTTAACCAATCTTCTCTATAAATGTGATCTTTTTGTTTCCACTTCACTGCTATTTTGTGAAGCGGTGCAATTGCATGGCCTACTTAATTTTATGGTTTATGGACAATCGCTCTTCAAAGGATTTGGGAATCCCTCTACCAATTAGATAACATCTACTTCACCATTACTCTCACATAATTGTGTATAATAATATAAGACTGAGACTCCTAAAGCAATTTGATTATTCGTTCAGATAAAAAGTCTTACCATAAATCCTTGTTGACAATGAAATGGAGGCAGTGTGGTTTTAACAGCTGAGGTGAAAGCCCAACAGCTCCAGCATTCTGTCAGATTATGCTATTAATGTTTTTTTTTTTTTTTTTTTTTTTCCCATAAGGGAAGTCCTATAGGGTACCAAATGGCTTTTGATCTTTTGTTTCTGGGGGCAAAAAGAACAAACAACACCATCCCTAACACTTCTTATAAAGGCATTGACCTTGTATCTCTTCATAGGTAAAAGTATTGCTATCATCTTCTGGAAAGTACATATGTAAGGGGAAAATGGGATTTGTAGTAAGGCACTGGCCTTGAAGCTGCGGGTGTAGGCAGGATATGCTGCAGAGGAGGTGGGGATTGGCAGAGTCCTTTAAGTTTCCATGTCCTGTAGTGAAGAAGAAAGATTGCAGCATAGCAAAAGGAATGCACTTGACCTTAAAGATGTTCATGCTGTTATAGAGCAAGACAAAGATGCCCTTTTTGATGCAAGCATCTTATCTTGAACCATTAAGTTTCACAGTTGGTGGGAAGGGGAGGAAGCTGCATGTACTTGCTTAATTAAATAACAGAGAGTGTAATTGTGACTTGTATCCTTGATTTATCATTGAGTGCTAATAGTGAGTGACAGCCTGAGGAATGCTCTAACAACCATAGCCTGTCTCAAGCTTCACAGCTGGGCTTCGGCTTGTCTTTAGCATCTGTGTCACTTGTGTTGGGTGGATGCCCAGGTTGTCAAAAATGTTGGTGACTACTCTCTCTGTTTTCATTGCAGTGTCAGAAACTGAACGAGAGATGAGGAGGCTGGTCCAGCTTTTTGGCCTCTCCTGCTCTACCTTTGCTTTTGGCAACTGGGCACGCCCTGGATTACACCTGTAGTCCCTGATCCCTTCTGACAGAAGGGTGTACCTACATTAGCAGTTTAAGTCCTACCTGCTGCCTCCTGCAAGTGAGGTGGGACAGAAGAAAACAACCTGAGAGTGGAAAAGCACTTCGTAAAACAAATTGAGTAGAGAAAACTCCCAAGAGAATGAAACTATTTGCAGGCCATGATGAAAATTTCAACATTTGCATAATTACATTAACATGTGTAAATTGAATTCATTTCTTTCCTCACAGTGAGAGGAGCTGGTTTTAAATATTCTGTGAAAATTTTGTATAATATTTTATAGTGGAAGAAGTTTTTTAGAGCATGTAATTGAGCTGGATTCATGGATTAACAGGTTAAAAGTAATTTCCATTTGTGTTTTTTTGTTCCATATAAATCTCCACTTTTCAGTGCTCTCTCAACTACTCTTAGCGCGTTAAGGGCAAGGCCTTTATTTTACCTGACATCGGAACTGCTTTCCCAGCGAAAGCAGTTTCTAGTAATAAAGAATCATTCCTTCTTCGCTAAGAATATTACTTAATTGAATATTCTGTCTGTAATCCCTAATTCATGCTTTCAGGTGACCTCCAGGTATGCTTCCAATCTTACTGTCATTACAGAAGAGTACTTTATGACCAAAGACAAAGAGAATGTTTCTGTGTTCCCAGTTTAGTTACCTGAAGATAATACAATTTGTCTCGCTTAAGTCTCAGTGTCCTTGACATGTGATAGTAGCATTTTCTTCCAATTTTGTTTTGTTTTGCAAGAATGTTAATTGATTTACTCATGCTTCGTGAAATGTTGCTATGCATATATCCATTCCATACTGTGTATCTGTTAAAAAGAGAGCTTCTGCTATTTTGACAATGTGTAAGATTGATTTGAATCTTGCATCTGTAGTATTTCAGTGGATAGTATGAACAACTTGAACCTGGAGCTAATCTGTTTTTGTTCTGAAATGGAAAAATATCACAGCCTTTTGTGGTAGAAAACCTGATATATCAGAATAATTGCCTGCAAATATCCTGTAGAGCTGCATGAACCCAACTTAATTATTATGCAGATTTTATCAGAAAAATATATGTTGACCTTCTTTGTGCAGAAAGCTTTGTATAGAATTGTTTTTTTTTTGTTTTGTTTTTGTTTTGTTTTGAGCAAAGGTTTATATTCCATTGCCCACCATTCTAGACTACCTTGGAATATTCTGAGTTAGGCACAGGAGCACAGAGACAAGCCTTGGAAATTCGTAGTTTCACAATTATTTCAAAAATAGCTTTGAAATGAAATGGTGAGGTTTAGTTTAGGAAGTGCATCAAAGGTTTATATGCTTAAATGGATCTTGGAGTTGCTGAACTTAGATGTTTGGGGAAAAGTATTTGCCAGTGATTAAAAAGTTAACCCTTGTCACAGTTTTGCATTGCAAACTGAATCTTTGCCAGTATGTGGCTTTGCTGCTGTTCTATATGGAAGTATCTGAAAATGACTTGCTAGGTATTGGTGTGGTGTAGTGTCTCAGCCATCCTTTGGAAACAGTATTTGCTAAGTAATAATATTCTAGGTGAGGAGAAATAACATGCTATCAGGAAATAACTGGAGAAAAGTATATGGTATGCCATATACAAATTGTAGGGGAAAGCAAATTCTTGGCAAGAAATTTAGGAATGTTTCCATTTAAGACTATAAGAATCCAGTTTCTTTTCTAAATTTTTTTTTCTTTCCCTGCAAGAGAGTAAAGAAGTACTTGATTCTCAAAATTGCTAGATCCTGTCCCATTTTGTAAAGTGAAGACTGTCACTATTGACTTCAAATTGGTGGATGTAAGATCTTGCCTCTCACAAGTATAGCACTCAAGATACTGTGTACTCTACTTATTAGTCACAGTTAGAAGTTCATATCAAATAAACCAGCAAATGAGAAGATAAGGCTGTGCTTAAAAATGGACTAAAATGACTGTAGACTCATTTATCTGACTGCTTTAGTACACAGTGCATTGAAGTACATAATGAATAACTACATCATGGTTCATGTAGGGTTTAACATTCTTAGGTTAGACTTATCGAAGGCATTAAAAGAATGAATAACTTTCACATGTATAAGTCATAAGGATAAGCAAAACGTTAAGCAGAAGTGGATTATGTTGCACCCGTTAGAGGCTAATCTACAAAAGATAGCAGCACAATTCTCCTGGAGGTTTATATAGGTACTCCTTCAGTTCGCACAGGTTCTATGCTGAAATCTTCAGGCTTTGAATCCTAAGCATAAATTAATTGAATCTGGAATTGCTACATGAGAAAAATGGAATAATGTGATGTTTTCTTTGTTAATGACTGGTGCAGAAAAAACAATCAGGAAGAATAGAGTGCTTTCTATATTGATTTTTATATATTTGTTCCTGCCTTTTAATTTTGTACTGAATGAAAAAGATCTGATGAACTTGTTTTGTACAAGCTTGGAACATAATGAAGATACTTCTATAGTAGAGTTTGGAAATAAGAGAAAGCACATTAAATCTATGAATGGGATGTTCACCATTTTTCAAGTTGCACTAAGAGAGCAGTAGAGTAACTATAGTAATGTATTTTCATCTTCACATTGGCTTAGGAAATTAGGACCTTTATTTCTCATTAGTGACCTTTCTGTTGTGCTTGGTGTTTTGATCATGCTTCATCTAGATCCAGATTTTGGTCCTGATTTTCATGTTACTGTGTACTGCTGTACAGAACCATTCCTTAAATGTCTTGAAAGAATGAATTTATTCAAAAGACGGAGTGCTTTATTCCTTAATGGCATTCCTCACCGTTTCTAGTTGGTCCCTTCTACTAAGAGAAAGTAACAAAACAAAACAAACAAACAAAAAAAACCAAATTTGTTTGTGATGTCTGCAAGATACTCTACAGATCAATTCTCAGAAACGCAGGTATCTTCCACTAGCTTTTATATTGAACTTGTCTTTGGAAAGAACAACAAAAGTCAGTTTACTTGGACTGATCACTTGGATATTTGATGTTGAGGTTTTCTTCATTTTGGAATTTACTTGGTTGCTTTTTTCTTCTTACTAGTGTGAAATAGTCTGAACTAGGATTAGTTATGAGCCAGGCTGCAAAGACCTTATATTTTTCCAGTCCTTAAAAAAAAGATGGCTCTGTTGACTCTGCTCTCCTTCACCTGTTTTCAACCATGGTCTGTGTATTCTTTGGGTTTCCAGTAAGAATCACGCCTTACAGAAGAGAATTTATTTAACCTTTTGCATGAAATTCTGAGCCTCAGGCTGTGCGTAAATATATATCCCTGGACTTTAACCTACCTGGGGCAATATCTGTTTGAAAATTACCAGGGGAAAAAAAATTCTGTTGTTCATTGAATCTGTTTTTGATGGTAATAAAAAGTGAATAATTACATTGAAATAAACAAAAGCTTTAAACAGTCAAATTGCATTAAAAGTTAATCCGGAAGAGTAGTATTTTCCCTGTGTTCTACTTCTGCTTCTGATTTTTGCATCTAAGCATTAGCATGATACGAAGTTGTGGGTTTTAAACTACTTAAACCATTTTGTTTCATATGATCCATTTTTCCTTTGTTAGGTAAATGAGCGAAATGTCTCCTGATCAAGTCTCTAATATTCTCTCTATAAACAAGTTCTGTATTTGAATTATTGCAAACTACGCTAATAGTGCCTGAGACTGCATTGATATTTTGATAATACAGAGGTGCTTACAGTCTGATTAACACATACTGCATTTTCATTCTTTCCTGCTGGGAATAAAAGTCTGGGGCTAATAAAATGTTTCCTGACCTTAAATGGGAGGGTGTAGTGTTTTCTTTCCTGATTTAAAAAGAAAAAAAAAAAAAAACAAAACAAAACACAAAAAGAATGCTGATTTTTGTTGCAATAAAATTTGAGAGGAAGTGATAAAAATTGTGAGAATTTATGCACAATAAATTTGGCCTTGATATCTCTTTTTTATTCATAATTCAGCTAATTTTTGCAGTCCATGCAGAAGTTAGTTTTAATTCTTTCTTTCTTTCCACAGTATAGCTGAGAAAATCAGAAGTACTTTTGCTTCAAAGAGAGCTTCTATCTAAAATTAGTACTTAAAATAGTTAATTAAAGATTATTTGGGATGATTATTTTTTGTGTTTGCAGCAATTAGGAATTCTTTTCAGCTTTTTAACAGAGGTAGATAGAGGGAAAAAAGTAGGAAATCAAACATATTTAGTTTTAACAATTTGCCAGTGTATTGACATATATTGACTTTTATCTAAAAAATAGTCTGAGAATTGCTTTGCTTTTTTTTTTCCCACCACTATCATTTCTGAAATACTTTTTGATTTAGCGGAGCTTTCAGCTCTTCTGAATTGTATGTTGTTAAACTGCTTTCCTTTAGAGCCTGCAATGACAGCATAATGACAGTCTGTGTACAACGGATGTAGAATCAGGACATGTTGATTCTCTTATAGATTCAGGTGAAATGCCCAGCTGGAAGCATTTGAGTTAGTAGGTACTTAGCTTTTTATAATAACTGAAGGAAAAGAAGAATCTCACCGTGTTCTTTCCTCCTGATTCCTTAGTAGCAACAACTGTCTTAGTGTAGTTGAAGTCCCCTAATAAAAGAACGATCTTCTCAGGTGCAAGTGGCAACAGACTGGATGCAGAAGCAACTTGATCTGGGAAACTGTTTACTCCTCTATTTTTTTGCCCCTCACTGGCATCCACCTCTTTGAAGAGCTGCCTCCGGATTTTGTCAGGAGTCCCATTTGGGCTCCATTCAAATCTGATCAAATAAAGATGAAAGCAAAATGCGTTTTTGCTGTACTAGATGTTCTTCTGAATGTATTTGTCTGCAGTGGTTGGCACAGTGTTTGTCAGGAAACTGTGTCCTTAAAATGGTACTTGTGCTGAGCTTTTGTCATCATCTAGCACAGCGTAACTTCGGTTTTCTCTAGCTATTCTTGAACTCCTGTATGGAAGATGGGAGGGATCTTCCATGACTTGTGAAACAGTAAGCCTTTCCCAGCCCTAAAAAAAATAGATTTGTGCCATTTAAAGACAACAGAAAAAACATCTATGTTGTTATAGCCCTATCGCAATCCTAGAAGTGGGAGGTGGTGAATACTGAAGAGTGATACTGAAAGATATCTATTTCTTTTTTTTTCTGATGTGTTGGAGAGGATGGCTTTTGGCCAACTCAGGTGATGTTTGTTTTCTGTGGGTTAAGGAGTGCAGGGTAAGAGGAGGAGCTCCAGAAGGAACCCTTTGTTCCCAATGTCCTCTGGCATTTAAGGTTATGGAGAGTATGTTTACACCGGAGATGATAACTGAGCAGGAACTACGGCTTTTTTGTCACTATATTGTTGTTAGAGTTGATGGAGGAAGAGAGGAGTAAAAAGTGTTTTCCTCCTAGGGAGGATGTTTTTCCCATGTGAACCTGTGAATACAACAGCAGGGAAATAGAGGCTGTAGAACTTTATGAGCTATGTTTCATGAACAGAAAGAAGAGATTTGTAGGTGCCACTGCAATTGTGCTAATATACAGTTATCAGCTGAGGCAATCTGGTAAAACGTCGTTACTCCACTCCCAGTTACCAGCTATCAGCAGTTTGGCTGTCAGCTTCTGCCTATAAATAATTGTAACTAGCTTGGTTGTTCTTTCTGAAGTAGATGTGGTTGCAGCAGTGTCCTGCTTATTTTAAATAAATAGTTGAATTTCTGAAGGGGAGAGAAACATTTACCAAGAATTTCAAAAAGATTGTGCTAAATGTCATCAGCTGCTTGTGGTGAGAAAGTGGAGGGATTATAGAATTTGCTATGGGTAGTGCAAACATACAGTTCTGGCTAGTTTTGTTAGGGTGAGAGTCAATACATTTTTGGAGCTCTGAAATGGATAAGTATTTCCCATGTAAAGGTTGGGAGGGTCAATCACATGTGCGTTATTTTAGATAATCACATAGTTCCTGGCCCACTCCTACTGTACTTATTGAGAAGCCTTTGTTGGTGGTCTCACAGATAAGACCCCAGCTTTCCTTGCTTTTTCATAATCTGACACAGTTGATCCATGTATTAGCTTGCTATTTCCTCTCCCCCCCAGGCTGATTCACGTGCTTACCGGTGTGTCTTTGAAAACAGATTTGCAATGATTTTTCAAATCATTGTGATATGATTTATGGCTCTTGCAGTTTTGATCTCTTGTGTACAGAAAAGTACTTAAGTAGGTTGGTATTCTTTCAAGTAGCCATATTTTTTCAAGTAGCTTATTTCTGTTTTGTTACAGAATCACACAATGGCTTGGGTTGGAAAGGACCTCATGGATCATCAAGCTCCAACCCCCCTGATGCATGTAGGGCCACCAACGTCCATGTTTAATACTATACCAGGCTGCCCAGAGCCCCATCCAGCATGGCCTTGAACACCAATAGGGACAGGGCATCCACAGCATCTCTGGGCAGCCTGTTACAGCACCTCACCACTCTCGTAGTAAAGAACTTCTCCCTGACATCCAAATGAAATCCTTCCTCCTTCAACTTAAATTTTTCCTCGTCCTGCTATTATCTACCCTTTCAAAAAGTTGTCTCTCCTCCTGTGTGTA
Organism: Perdix hodgsoniae; assembly: GCA_035772895.1. Taxonomy (NCBI): domain Eukaryota; kingdom Metazoa; phylum Chordata; class Aves; order Galliformes; family Phasianidae; genus Perdix; species Perdix hodgsoniae. Next base: position 4,713,595 of record JAPSGF010000006.1, on the reverse strand, counting down.
GGCTCCCTTTAGGTACTGGAAGACTGCTTTTGTGCTCTTCAAATAGAGTTTTTAGCAGATTAGTAGTTCTTGGAAATTCAGCCCACGATTTTTTGATTGAGATTGTTCTATGTTTGCCTATCACCTACCGTTCAACTGTGATTTTGAAATAGTGTTTGGATGGAAATCACTTTCTCAAAACACAGTATAGCTTTTAAGATCCTCTGAAGTGGTTAAGTGGTTTAAAACATTGTGCAGAGAAAATGATTGTTTTTCTCATGTAGTTGTACATAAAGTAAAAGTAGCAATTTTTTCTTTGCAATGTTCACGGAACAGTATCAAAGAATTTGATATACTTTAAAATCATATGTGCAGAAGAGCAAAAATATAAAGGAAGGCTTTGATATAAAAGGAAACTTCGTGTTCTTACATGAGTGGGCAGAAAGAGCACTCTGAACTTTATCTAGTAGGGATTTACACCTGATAGAAAGCCTGGGTGTATTTGGAAGGACAGAAGTACATTGTTGTCTTTGGCATGGCTAATAAGCCTGGTAACAGCATGACTGTTTTCACGGGATAATGCCTTTAGGCTTTAGGCAAAGCACTGTAGTCGATGTGAGAATAACTGGCCCTGAGAGACACCAAAGAAAGCTGGAGCCTGTCAGACAGGCTTCAGTATCCCAATTCAGCTGATCCGCAGTGAATCCCAGCAGAAGTTATGGTACTTTATAACTCATGTAACAAGAATTTAGGATCCAGTGTTGCTGCTTATTTCTTCTCTGAAGTGGTGCGTTGACATTTACGTTGTTTCTTTTGTGTGCAGATGTGACTCTCTGGGGCTAAGGGAAAAGCTGACAGTAAGATATGAGTATATACTGTTTATTATGTCTTTGGTTCTGACATCTTTCGGGAATCTTATTTAACCCTTATGAACTTTTAAAAGGAGAATTTGTCATGTGAAAGATGTATTTAATTTTAGAAATTCAGCTGTGTGATTGCATTAGCCATATTAATGTTTGTGCAGTTGTAATATATCATGATTTTAACAATAATGGTCTTGCACAGCTTGGGGCTGCAGATTTTAATCTCACAGTACTGCTCAGAAATAAAGCCACATAAAATGATTAGCTGAATTTTTTATGTGTTCATTAACCATCAGGCCAGAGTCAGCATTCTCCTCTGCTGGGTGAGCACCCTGGTCCTCAGGTGTACCACTGAGCAGTCCTGCAAACTCCGCTCCTTCTTTTTCTGGTGCTTCTCTGACTTTGCATCTGTAGTATGTTTTGACAATGATTTCCACAGGAAAGGCTCTGACTCCTGCAAAGCCTTTGAAGCTGGCAGCTTTGCTAGTAGGATGAGAGACTGTGCTCCTGGCCTGGAAAGAAAGCCTTGTGGCCTGCCCAGCAACTGAGAAGCAGGCACCAGGGCCTGCAGAACCCTTGTCTGCTTAATGGTGTCTGGGCATTTTCCATGGGAGCTTCTGGAAGGCTTGATTTGTTTTGTCAACCAAAGGAGCGAAGCATGAGATTTAATTTATCTCACGGTTTACATTTATGAAAAGTGTGAAGGAGTTTCTCAATCTTCTGAGAGCCATGAAGTGTTCTGCGCAAAATGGAAACGAGCAACAGGTCAGCTGAACCTTTTCAAGTAAACCTAACGTTAAATTCACCCTTGCTTGCACTGATGATGATCTTTTATTAAAAACAGTCTCTCGTCTACTCAGAGATGTGTTTAAGTCTACTTCCACCCTCTGTTTCATGTGATGTTATATGTTTTCATGTATATTCCATATATTCCACCACTACCTCTTCCTCTTCATCTCTGAGCTAAGACAAAGTGATAATCCATTTATGTACTTGTACAGGGACCCTGTGCACGTAACGCAGTGGTTCCAGCTGGCTTGACAGCTGACACTTAAAATGCATTCTTTCATACTAGAATGACAACAATATGAGAGTAATATTAACAATTAAAGTCTCTCTGAAACAGTGTTTTGAAATTTATTTCAACTCACATCCATTTATGATAATGGTGCTGAGGCTCTCTACGGTTTGATACACAACTTGGAAGTAGTAACTATACAAAGTTTAAAAATAATGAACATAGGGCTGGGTATGCTTTCACAGTGGCATCAGTTCAGACCTGTATAAAAATGAGATTTTCAGGGAGCAGCCAGAAACTCAGATATCTGAGCTGGTCATCTTCTAGATTTCAGTGTATAGGTATCCTGAATGCTTGTAAACATGGGTTCATGGTTGGCTGGTGACAGAGGACCTAGTTCTATTTTTGAGACTACTGCTGTAAATTAAGTTTATTTTGAGGGGTGACAGGGTCAGATCTGTGCTTAGGTTAGAGAGGGAAACTTCTTGGTCAGCATTTGCTTTTTAATGCCAAAATCTAGCTCAAAGGAGGAAAAGAGTCATTCAGCATGTCCCTAAAAATTGTTTTCTGGAAGAAGGTAATACAAAGATGCATGAGAACTGTTTTTGAACAGTTTTAAGTGTTCTAAGTACGTAAAATGTTGTGTTACAGTTGTAAAATGTTGTGTGTCAAGAAAATGCTATGGTTATCTAAAACAATAAGAACCTAAAGAAGAGTGGAGAGAAGTATGCTGTTATCTGCATGCTCTGCTAGAAGATATTAAGCTGAAGCACATTACCAGGTTAAGAAGGACAAAGCAAAATCAAAGTAAAAAAACATTTTAGAAAAATTTATATTATAAGGCAAAAATAATGTTAGATCATCATATGAAATATGATAGATACTTAGCTTCCACTTATATAAGGCATTGAAATATTGGCAAAAACTCTTTATCTTCTGCTTAGGTACTTTGCTTTGTTTTTCATTTTACTTGCAACCTGTGTATCTGACACAGATGAAAATGTATATTCATTATCCCACATAACAGATCATTTCTGTAGTTATGATCAATTCCACCCACCTCCCTTTTCATCTGTCTTCCTATGTAGTGTAAAAGAGATGAGCTGGCTTCAGAAACATTTTTTCATTAAATTCTAGTCTCAGGAGTTTGGATGAGTCCACACTGTATCCACGCTAAGAGCTATTGATAACAAAGTAGGTGCCTTGTCAGGAGCTTTGGAGGTGGGTTGTGCCTGTAAGGGCTCTCCCTGCTGTTCTCTCTGGAGGAGAAGATGGCAGGGAGAGGGACAAACTCAGACTTTGTTCCAGGCTTTGTTCTGGAGAATAGGGCCGACTTGTACCATGGGAAAAGCTGAAGAGCCACATTCTTTTCTGCACTTTTCATGAAGTGCTCCTCATTATTCACATCATCAGCTTTCTCAGGGGAGAGGGAGGGCAGGGGTGTTAGATTGCCTTATAAGTACACAATGTTTTTCCAGTTCGTGTTAGAGTTGCAATATCTATAGCACAAGTAATTAATTAAGTTGATCATAATTGAATCCAAAGAATAAAATACAATCAGAAGGCAAGACTTCATCATCTGACTTTATAGGGAAAATTAGTACATCAGGTAACAAACCAATCACACCCTGAATCAGGTTATTAAAAGTACTGATTTTATTTGCAGTTCAGTAAAACATAAAGCCAGCTGTAACTCTGCTTTTTTGCTGAATAGTGTCAGAATCTTAGAGTGGTGTTCATGTGCATTATGGTCGCCACTACAGACATGCAGCAGCTTGATGTTCCAACGGTATCTGAGTTCAGTCTATTTCCAAACTTCTGCGGTCATAGAAGATACAATCATGCATTCCAGAGTGGCAGTTGAGAATAGTATGTGTGGCCTTCTGCCTTGGTCCCTGTGAGCTTTTGATTTTGGATAGCAAAGTGGTGAGGGGGTGACAAGGGCATGTGCCAGACACACTCAGATTTGCAGGATGGGTCCTGGCTGTGACAGGGCTGTCCAGGGCTGAGGTTGGTCCGGAGGCCTTTGATCAGCTTCCCCCAGCAGGGTGTTTCTTGAAAAAAGGGCTAATAGAAACCTTTGAAGGGCTGGGGCAGTAAACGTGTTTTGAACTACAGAAATTGGTAGGATAAATCAAAGATAGGTTCTTTGAACTGAACTGATTTCTATCTCATTTTCATTTTTTTTATATAGAGTTTCAAGATTGGTAAGTCTTTTCAGAAGATGAAGAGAATCTCTTAGTGAAGAAATTCAACATTGCTGCATAAAGAGGCACTGCAGTCAGGTTTTTTTTGTTTCTTTTCATGAGTGAACTACATTTCTCTTTGGCTACTGACTAGAATTCACTTTTAATCATGCCAGAATAAGGACACATCAAATACTGTGCAATAGCAAAGGGAAAATAAAATGGAAGAATTAACGTTAAAGACGTGATGTATTCAAAGAAGGGAAATTCCTCTGCTGTTATACCACGTAATTTTGTGTAGAGCTTCTTAATACAAGATATGTTTTTAGTTCCTGGCAGTGCAGGATGTCAAAAACACTTAGACATTATTACCTCTTTTCTGTCTTTTCTGAAACAAGAGTCAGTTAAAATCACTTGTAATTTTAGGCAAGAGCTAGAATATCTATTTTAGCAGGGCTTCCAGCCAGAAGCAGCCATAGAGCGGAATCTCAGTGCTTGATATTTCGTGTTTCATGAAAGAAAATTTGAGGAATATTGAGAAAATACAGATCTTTCAAAATATGGAAGATAGCATTTGTAACTGTCATGTAATACAGCATGTTACTGCTCCAAATGTCCAGAATCATTTACATCAGATGGATAGAAATATTACTTTCCATACAATAGGCAATTAAAACAAAAACGCTAGAAGCATTTGCTGTCAGAAAGACACAGTAAATCCTTTTTGACCGAGTTATTGTCTAAATATTGTTGCAGCAAAACACACATTACTAGAAAGCCTTGTTAGATTTTATTTATAATACTGCTGGATTGTTTCTGATAAACATATTTGTGATGATCTGCTGAGATTCCAGAAAATCACTGATGTTGCATTGTCTCTATCAAAACCCAAGTTAGTCCACTTGTACATACTTACTTGTACATGTGATTTGCAGATGCAGAGTAAATGCTCTCTGCATTATCTTGCCAGATACTTATTTTCTGTTAAACTGGCAGAAATGATTTGTGACACTTGCTGAAACAGCGTCTTTAAAGGATTTTTCCACTTCTTTTTATCTTCTGTCTTTCTCTCCTGGGATGGTGCTTTAAATGATGATCTAGACTCCTCACTGATGGTGATAAATTCAGAACTTTTCTAGTGAATCCTGTTATCCTGAGCTCAGCCACTGGCAAAATACTGCTCTACAATACCTGAGTGATCTGATGCATTCTGTTTCATTTAATCTCATAAGTATTGATTTTTGACTAACCAGATGGCTTCGTCTTCTCAAAGAGTCCATGAGGAAATTCCCTGCCAGAAATGTTTCGTCTCATGACATTTAACTTTGCTGTGAACTGTGCTGATCTGAGGGGTTTGTAAGAGTATGTTCAGCTTTTTTGTAATGTTCATCAGGAAGGTTTCATTGCCTATCCTCAGACTCATAAATGGAGAGCACAATTCAGTTGCCAGGTGCCTGTCAGAGCAAAGGTTGTTTGTCCAGAGAACTCTGATTCTACAAAGACCATTGTTCAGGAAGTTAAATCTCTCTCTGTTTTCAGGTTGTAAATGTAGTGTGGCTATTATGAATCAAAGAAAATCATATGAATAGGCAATCTGGATTAGCTAGTTCTTATTTTTTTTTAAACACAATGGAGTAATCAAAATAGAACAGTTTTAAAGTGTTCATTTTTATGGTCCATATCATTACTTAAAAATTCCCAAAGTGACTGAGGTTTTGGCTCCATCTACTCCAATCCCTGCTGAAGCAGGGACACCAGAGTAGGGTGCTCAGGAGCATATCCAGGCAACTTTTGAAGTTCTTCAAGGAGGAGACACCACAGCCTCTCTGGGCAGCCAGTGCTAGTACTCCATCAAGCCTCACAGCACAGGAGTACATCCTGATGTTCAGAAGGAACTTCCTGTGTTCTAGTTTATCCCCATTGCCTCTTTTCCTAGTGCTGGGGGCTACCTAAAAGAGCCTGACTTTGCTGTCTTTGCCCTGGGGAAATGGTGTCAAGTTTTGGGCTCGCCAATGCAGGAGAATGATTTATGAAGCACAGGACCAGAATAGTAAAATTGAGATGGCTTGGGCGGTCAAGCACCTAAGTGTGGGAGGAGGCTGAGGCTTGGTACAAGACAGATAGAACTAATGGAGATCCGGCTGCTGTCTTCAGCTCTTGGCAGGAAGGCAGGTGTTTAGTATTTTGCTTTTGGAGCCTGTGATAACTAGACTGGTAAGTCAGGATCACTGAATTAGCCCTTCATGGTGCAGGAACTTGGACCTGCCTAAGGTCTTTTCCAAAGTACTTCAAGATTTGATAAATATTTTTATGAAAAATGACTATAATTTTTCTTTGAGTTTCAGTTGCTTTCCATATTCTGAGTAACATTAGAAGGATCGTGTTTTCAGGAACTCTTCCTCTCAGAAGTCTACTTACCAAAGGAGGTGTTTGTAGTGAAGGAACTTGATCTAATTGATTTTGCTTATCCATATCCCTCCAGATTTCCTTGTGAAACTAGAAGGGATTCCACTTTCATTTTAGTGATGGGTTGGAAAATATTCTCTCTTGTTTCTGCAACTTGCTCTGGGATCATCAGTTTTGAATAAATTAGTAACTCAGTGGAACTATTTCCATGAACCAAGATTTTTTAAAAAGTGTATATATTCTTGCTATATTCACAGAACATGCTATAGCTGTCAAAGCTGATTTATCTCTTTAATGAGCTCTATGTGTTTAGGCAAACATGTTATGCGGATTTTTTAAGAGCTCACTATAAAATTTGCAGTTTTGCATCACCATGCAGAGAATGTTGTTCTGGAGACTGTTAGTACATTTTTGCATGCATAAAAATTCATCTGTCTTGTTCCTTTCTCTTTGCCAGGCAGACCAGGTGCACTGTGCATGCAGCATAAGAGTATAAAGAGTATATCTGAGTACAAGGACAACAACAACAAAATAGATGATGAAGAAGTTCTTGTAAAGGAAAAGGAGCTAAAAATGACAGGAATGTTGTTCAAAAAACTTCTAGCAGCTGTTGTAAGCTAACTAACTTGGGCTGTATTGCTGGATTTGATTATTATTATTATTTCTTTTTCCTCTGTTTGTGTAGCTCTTTGCTTTTGGAATGAAATGTTTGCTGTTTTAAGTTTTAAATGGGTACCATGAGTGAAGTTAAATGAGTGAAGTTGTGCCTCAGCGGCACAACCACTTTGGTTTCCATTTGGCTGTGAACCAACTGTTGGGAAACAAAGCTGGGAAAAGTCTCTGGGTAACATTTTTTCAGCAGTACATCACCTTTTAAAACTGATAGGACTCGGCTCAAACAGGTTGTGATTGGGATTGTACCAAATCTTACCTTTTCAAAATACCACCCTGCTGGAGTATAGAATATTCGTGTTAAAAGTGAGAGTTTTTTTTTCCTGTGGGGGAAGGTCTGAGGGTTTAGAGTGAAAGAAAAAAACCTATGAATTATGTTGTTTCATATCCCCCATTTTTTTGGTCTTCTCTCTTACCTCACAGCCCTGTTAAGGTCTCTGACTCCAACCCAGACTGTTGCTTCTGTCCTTTCTTTCTAGTCTTCCACCTTTTTCTTATCTCTTCTTGTTCAGATTTACTGTTTCTCTCATACTCCTTTCACAGACTTGTCTATGTAGCTTAAACCATATACCATGCCTCAAACATCCTTTCCTCATAAATGGTGCAGGGCTGCAGCCTTCTGCCCTTCACTGCTGTGGTGAGAGTCATGCGTGGAAGCATGCATGGATGATGAGAAATAGTTCCCCAGAGGACCCGCATACCTTGGCTTCTGCTTCTTCCTTACCCCGTGTGCTCTGTGTGTGCTTCAGGGACCCAGTCTGGGGGGAGGTGCAGGCAGGACCTGCACTATACTGGGTTCTTATGCGGACTGAGAGCTGGTTTTGAATAAGCACTGGTGCATACTTGAAAGTGTAATTATGATATAATTATTGCTTTCTATCTTAACATGAGTAGAAGTTGCGAAGCAGCATTGTAAAGCTAAATACTGTTTCTTTTTTAGTTAGACTACTGTGCCACGTATACTCTTCAGCTACAGTAGTTTATCACAAAATCAAACAGAAAGCTCAACACCAAGCCTCTTCATCGTCATTTTCTGAGTGTCCCCAAAGTTCTCAGTCCGTCAAGAAGAATGTAAGAGCATTTGGATAGGTATTTATGTGTGCGCTTATAGAACTCCCCCTCTATACGCATACATTGTGGACTGTTTTTGCAACACGTTTTTGTCCTTTTGTCCTGTTCAGTGATTCCTTCAGAGTTGTTAGCCTTCAATACTTTTCACTCTTTAAGACCTAACTGTCAATGAAAGACCTTAAGGGGAGAGGACTGGCCAGCAATCTCAGCCAGCACTGCTTTAGCAAGGTCTTACATAATGCTTTTTTGTCTCAGACAATCTGTCCCTTCTACTTCCTCGTAATACAATTAGGAATGGAGCTCTGTTTTCTTTTATCTGCATTTGAAATGTGTTCATTGCTACTATTTTTTTTTTTTTTTTTTGTGGAGAAAAATAAACTACATTTCTAAGGACTGATGAGACATTGAGCTTATAAGTAATGCAATTTCGGTTGAAAAACAGATAACTGACTTAATGCACTAATAATAGCAGTATTTTTCCAGTATAAAACTTTGCAATAAAATGGGAATCCTCACAACCTGAAATACATACTTAAGATTTTTCCTTCATAAGTAGAACTGAGCAAATGCTATCTCGTAGCAAGAAATTGATTAAGCAGAAAAGAAAGTATGTATTATTGGCCTTTACTGGTGTCTACAGGATATCAAGGTCAATTTGTTGGCCTTGATTCTTGCTTCAGGAATTGGCAGTGGTGGCAGACATGGCTTTGGGATTTGTCTCCAGCCCCACCATTAGTTTTTCTGTATGTAGTGGTGATGTGATGGGGAATAATGCTGTGGCTGAAGGTCAACAAAGAAAGATGCAATCTGTTGGAAATGTTAGCTTGTTTGAAAAGTGCTTATTCCCATAATAACTAAAATGATTGTACCAGATGCAGAGTAGCGGTTTTGAGATGATTTTATTGATCATCTTTGCTGTTCTCCTACTTTACAGTGTAATAAGTACTGCTGAGCTCTTTGTCTTAATCTGGTAATTATATATAAGTATTGTCAATAGAGTTCATTATCATTATTTTGACTTTGTGTATTAGCACACATATATATCATAATTAGCCTGTTTCTTTATGGCTATTTACTGCTTTGTGTCCAAAGGGAGAGTGAATAAAAAATGTTTAATTTTCATTTTGATCTCCAAATCTAGAAACTAGTCTTGATGTGGCAGTTGCAACCCTTAGAAAGGGAAATAGGCAGCAGTTTTAGAAACTTAACATTTTTTTCCTTTGTTATAAGGCCTATTCATCTTTTTGATCCCGTAAGCCATGCACTAAGTAACCCTGGAGTAGTAGAAAAAAGAAGTGCTGTGCATCGTCTGGTGGCGTGTGTCTTCTGGCTACATCAAAGAAGGTTAGGCAAGATCTGTTGTAGGAAGTCTTTTGTGTAGTCTACAAGAGTGAAGGTTGTGGCCTAAAGTTACGACAACTTCCTCTTGCAGCTGAAATGAACTGCCTTGCTGGTTTTTCTTGAGAAACATAACAGAATGTTGAATACATTTGTGAAATTTCCTTACCTACATGCTGACACTGGAAATTGTAGTAAGAGGTTACCTAGTGTTGATCTGATTTGTTGCTGGATTTAGATTGTTGAGAGGCTGCTGCTGAGTTCAGTTGTTTACAATACTGTGATGCTCAAAATTCTTCTCAGACAAATGTGAACAGTATTTTTGTCTGCTGTCTGAACTTGTGGTAATATTGCTTTTCAAGATGTGCTGCTTTTATTTAGCCCTGAGGTTTCATTGTATCCTGTAATATGAATGAATAGATGGTAAATGTGGCTTCATTCCAGTCTCATCTATAAAATGGGAAAAATGTTTTTACAGCTCAGAGATAGTACCATGCAAGTTATTTTACCAGTTTTACACTGTCAGTGAGCCTTTTTGAACCATACATACTGCTTTTTGCTTTTCATCTTTAAATGAAATTACTTTATCTCTTGAAAGCTTAAAGCCTGTAACGTTTTCTGATGAAACCTCGCAGAACTGGAGCATGTAAGTATTGTGCAGTAACACTGGGGATATAATCAATTATTTAAAAATAATATGTACACTTTCTGGATAGGATCTTCAGGGTGCTAGTAGCTGCTTGTGGATGCTGTGCGTAGGCACCACATGGCAAAAACTGGCTTTGATGTTAGACTGTGTGTGGTTTTTTGTTTTCAGCCCTTTCCTCACACCCCTGATATGGGAAGATATAAGCCTCGTGTTAAATAAGCGTTCCAGGGCTTTATGTAGCAGGACAAACAGTCCTGCAGTGAAGTGATACTCCTTTGCTATTTGTGTTGATCATACACTGATCGATATTATTGATTGCAGGTGATGTTCACATTTAAGTGGCTTTCAGCAACTTGTGCAAAAGCCATGCCATGTTGTGAACAATGTGCTGTCATACATTCACTGAGTTCTTCTGCTATATCACTGAGAAGGCTTGGGGCAGTACAGAGGAGATACCAATAGTAACGTACTTGATGTTGACCAGTGAAATTGATGATTTTTCAGTATTTCCCATGACAGCAGCTGAATGCAACCAGGTACTGGTAAGACAATGAAGTGACTGCAATGTGTAGCAATGAGATGAAGTTGTGAATGTTACGCATCCTGTTCAGAAAGTTGTTTGACAGCTGGACTGGCCTGAATCAGCATTTTCCTTTAATCTCTCAGTGCGCCAAAGGGCTTCTGCTCCCTTCCAGCTCCTCTCCTTCCCAGTGACTAAACGTCTGTCAGAGATCAGTCTGTGCATCTATTAGGAAGAAAAATAACCAGGGTGGGAAGGAAGTGAGTTTCCTATGGCTGTGTTAAGTCAGGCCCTTAGGATAGGAAGAGACTAGAATAGCTTTTAGATGAGAGGTATCCTTGAGGATGTAGGGGAGAAGAAAAAATGACTCAGAAAAATTCAGTCATGAAGCTTGGAATTTTTGTAATAAATATTTCCAGAGGTAAAGCAGACAGGATAAAAAGTGTTTTGCAAAGCTTCTCATGGGAGAAGTGAGGCTGGACTGCTATTTTTGCTCTGCCATTTTAGGACAGAAAGTGCAAATCTTCAGTTTTAGCATTTCCTATCTTGAAAATCTGTTCATAGTTTAAAGCTAAATAACAAAGTTCGCATGCACATGCTTTCGTATCGGTTGTATATGACAACTATATGTAAAAATGCCTACAGTAAGAAAACATCTAAAATGTATTTCAGAATTTTATTGACACTAGAGCACCTGTTACCTCAGAACAATCGTTTCTGATCTCTACTCATTTCACATAAAAATGCTTCATCTTCTTTGCAAATCACTTTTAAGTAGGCAGACTGCAATTCCAGATATATGCTTTGTGAGATCAGAGTTTTCAGCAAAGTCTTTCAGGAGACATGAGTTTTAAGAATGATACAGTAATTCTCTGAAATTTGACTGTTCATAAAATTCAATGTTGGATCATATTCTCAGGTTGCTATGGAGTCCAATGTAGGCTATTTAGTAAATTTGCGTAGAAGCTAACCACATTATAAAGTACTTTTAATCACTTAGCACATCTGGCTTCTGGTTGTTAGCATAAACGTTATTCTCAGTCCCCAAGCTAATTCATTGGGGAAGAACGGATGAAAATAAAATTAAGACTCTATTTAAAGCATCTTTCCTTTGACACTGGTAGGAATGGTTGCAGTGATTGCAAACTGGCAAGTTCAATGTTAGTGCTACTTGGTTAGCAAGTTCAACTGTTTTCTCTGGTCGGGATACTTGCAGCTGCCCAATGAAGCTGACTTCAGTATTTCAATTCAGTACAGAATGGAATGAAAAATATTCAATTAAAATTCATATACCAAGAAAGGAATTCAAGAGAGCTAATAGCAACCAATCTCTGAAAAGATTTCCGTAAACAGAAAAGAGAAAGAAAAGACTTAAAAATGAGTTTTCTGGCTATTTGTGAGACTGTTTAGACAAGTTTCTGTCTAACATTGTGAAAAATATCTTCTGGTGCTTTCTAGTTCACTATTTGTGAACTAGTGTCTTTATGACACTACTTGTGATAGAAACAGAACAAAGCCTTCAGTACAAAATCTTTTTTACTCTGAGAACTTCTTCATTAAAGCTTTTATTATTCCAGTCCCCTTTTATTTTTTCAGTTAAATTAAGTTCTCTCGGCAACACTGAAAGCCCTTTCCTCATTAAAATCAGCACAGAATTGCAGTTTACTTTTTTAGCATTTCCTTTCTGAACATCTACTGTTTATTTGAGCAGATGGAAAAAAAGGAAGAAAATGCAGTGCCTTGCTGCAGGTGATTCCAGACAGTTTGCTATGAGGGTGGCTGGGTGCTGCAGAGCTTTCCTTCCCTTCATTAGCGACTCATTGCAGAACTGATCTTCCTTCACTGGACTTGGTTCGAGGAACTTACTGGCTTCTAATTTCTGTGTTACGTATGCTTGTAACCTGACCGTGATTTCTGTGACGAAAAAGAGCTATAAAAAATACATATTGTGCTGCTTATCAGGAGGGTACAGCAGCACTTCAGACGAATGAGAATAAATCTGTTGGGTCCCAGAACCAACCCGTTCTGTAATTCTATAAGGACTGCTGTGAGTCATAATGATGGAATAGATCGTTGCTTTTTGCTGTGCTGTTTGCTGATAGTGCTGGATAAGCTGCCATTCAAGTGTTAAGCAGAATTTTCAGCATCAGTAGTGTTACTGAGGGCTTTTTTGACCATTTTGCTGTCTGCAACAGCCTGCCTCATAATTCATGTCGCAGTCTTTGGGCACCACATGTACATTGGAAAAATGTATGAGTTATGTAATATTTCTGAGTAGCACTCTAAAGAATGAGGTTCTAAAATGAGTTCCATTTTTTAATTCTTAATTAAGAAAATGTGCTTAGATTTAGGTGGTGATTTTATTATTTTTTTCCTATGGCATTGAATTAGTAGTTGCTGTCAGGTTTCCTTCTCACTTTAAAACTTGGATGGATCAATGCGTGGCTAACAGCTACAGTGACTTGCTGAGTACCTCCAGAATGCTTTAGTTATCTATTTTATGTTTCTAGTTGATGGTAACTTTTACTTTATAACTGATTTATGCTATCTGTTTCTGCTGTGGCACAAAACCATTGTGTTTCAATATGAAACAGACAGCTAGTTCACTAAAAAAGGAAGAAACAGAGTTGTGTAAAAGCAGTAGGGTCCAGAGTGTCTGAAGTTTGCAAGTTGAATTATTCAGTTTTCAGTTGTGTTAATCTCTTCTTTCTTTCTTTCTTTCTTTCTTTCTTTCTTTCTTTCTTTCTTTC
>JAPSGF010000006.1:4588385-4700133 GCA_035772895.1 Perdix hodgsoniae | reverse complement strand
TTTCTTTCTTTCTTTCTTTCTTTCTTTCTTTCTTTCTTTCTTTCTTTTTTTTCTTTCTGGAAATGATGGACTAAAATCATGTTTACTGCAACAGTGTGTGGTACGTGGCTGATCTAGTGGGATTCATCTGCTTTGCATGCCAGTATGCAGCCACAAACCATACACTTGGAGCTGTTCAGTACATCTCTTAGGGGCTTGGGGAATTGGAAAGGAATCATTAGCCTCCAAAAAGAGAAGGTTGTGGGCAAATGTCTCTGCAGTGGTCAGTTTCATCAGAGTGTTTTGCTCAGTAAGCATCCATACCATTCCAATGTTTAATAAGGATGTGGAAGAATATGTATCTATAAATCTCACTGGCTCTTTGTCAGTCTGACCCAGAGAAGAGTTTCAGCATGACTTAGCTGTGATGTTTTGATAGGACATTAAGGGTGGGAGCAGGGTACTTTAATTGTCTTCTCTATAGCTGTGTAGATTGCTGATGTGTGAAAGAAGGTGAAATTCCCCTCACTGATCTAAATTAAAGTCTTATTAACAGGCCAAAAAGATTAGTGGAATGGTGGAGCATGGAAGTTTGCCACCTTTCTTAATGTCATGGTTAGTTGTTTTTTTGTTTGTTTTTTTGTTTTTTTGTCTTTTAACTCTGATTCTACCCCATTTTGAGTTCTTGCTTCTTGGGGTTAATAGTGATGTGAGTACCTGAATATCCTGCTCTGTTCCTAGTAGTAATTCCATTAATCAGCCTGGAACAGGTGAGCTGCACTTTCCTTTCTTGAACAGCTTAGGAGGCTGGGGATCGATGGAGATGCTTGGCCTATGCAAGAGGTAGTAGTAGATACAACTTAACTAATTTGCTTATTTGTTAATGTGATCTGTAGTTCACAGGTGCATTAAGGCTTAGATGTAAGACTGTATTTGTTAATTTGCATCAAATTATTTACCATATTCATTTTTTATCGATGCGTGTATTTGCTCCATTGTCAATATGAATCTGGAAAGTGGAGTGATGGGATAAGCATCAATATCTCCATGTTTAGAGATTTCTTTTAAAAAAGAATTTGCAGTCAGAATTGCATCTCAAGGTCAGCTGTCAAAAAAAGCAAATGGTAAAAATGAAGCATTGACAGGTGGCAGAGAACTGAAAAGTTTGTCTGCATAGCACCACATTGTCTGCCTTGTGTTGAAGGAAACTAGTGTTGCTGAATTTGAGTGCTTGTGGTTCCTGGCGTAGACTCTTCCTGGCACATCATTTTTGTTGCAGATTTGCTCTCAACATGGACAGAAGGAAGAATGAGTTGAGGCTACTTTTTTTTTTTTTTCCTCCCCTCTCTCTTTAACATCAAAATGTGGAGCCCTAGTAGAATACATAATTTGGTATAATAAAATATAGATGGAACAAAAGTATTTAGAATGCTTGTACCCTAACAGCCTTCTCATGTCACTGTACGAAACTGAAATATTTAACTCCTTTTTTTGTTCCTTTATCAGATATATGCTATCGGTTACTCAGGACCAGTACTGAATAATTTCGTACTTCTGTGAAAATACCCGTTCTTGTTTTTTGACTTTCAGCTCCTACTGCTGCATAAAACAGTGCTGCTGTGACATCAGGCTTTGTCAACGTGGTCACCGATGTATGTCAGGATTTGTAAATGACTGGCAGATAAACTCAGGATAACAAACCTAGATGGAATGACTGAAAAAACAAGTGGTAGGGGTAATGAGCATTATTCTCTCAAATCCGTAGCAGTCTAAGGCTGGTAGTTCTTGATGCTTTATAGATGAGCCATAAAAGAAGCATTTGATCAAAAGCTGACAATGGGAAACAGTGGCCTGTGTGAATACTGATCAGTATTGCTCTTTAGGCTGCAGGTTTTAACACAAGCCAATCTCTGAAAATAGTTCTTAAAATAGATGGGGAGTGAGAAGTTGGAGAGATGAGCTGAAAATTCATTGAAGCAATAAAATACTTGGCCTCCTCAAATTGTACTTATTGGATGCTGAAACAGCTTCATTTTAAAATTTTAGAGAACTGAAAGCATGCTGAAGAGCGTCATACCTTGTGTGTGTAACCAGGTGCAGACAGCTGTTGTCTCCTAAGTAACAAGTTCATAACTCTTCTGGAAGCTATGCTGGTTTTAATATGATTTCTAGAACATGGGAAGGAATGTGTTTCTGCATTGTCTCAACTGAAAGAGATGATAAAAGCCAGGGGATTCACTGAGTTGGGAAGCTGGTGAAGAGCAGCACAGCCTTTGGCTGATAGGGGATTCTAACATTAACATGTTTTAGTTGCAGACTGAAATATAGAATTTGCTAGTGTATATTTTGTCTTCTGAAATTGGAGAGTATACCTTTTTAATTATCTCAGTATAAATGATATTTTTATGCAAGAGCTGCCATATAGTATTAAAAAGAATTGTCATTGCCTTAAAATGTCATTCCTTCTTTTCCAGTAAGGTCATGGTGATTTGGTTACCCATTGAAATAATTCTCAAAACAACTAGTTTGGTAGAAACTGTGCAGGAATATCTGGCTTATTTAATATTTTTTAATATTCCTGTATGCTCAAATATGTAGATTAATGGCTGATTTCAGTGATTAAAGAAACCCAATGTGTCATCTCCAACAGCATCTGTTCAGTATTCTCCTAAGTATGCAGAACTATGATGCATCTTCTGAACCACTGAAGCCCACTCTTTCACCAGATCAAGATAGCAGACTTTACTGTGGCTTTTTATGACAAGTTCCTTCAATGGTATACCTACAGGATTTTGTTCATTCACTCCAAAACCTGAAGCAAATCACTGATTTGTATAATATTTGACTTCTCTAAAGCCTGTTTTTCTCTCAGATGCAGTATTCTAACAGTGTTTTGAAATGAACAGTGGACTGAGCTTTCTGTGGAGTTCCACTTGGTTTTGCATTATTTGCCTGAACTGCTTTGTGAAGCAATTACTTGAGAATGTGTGTGTACTAATTATTTCCCAAAATATTGAAGGGAATATTAATTGGATTGTTTTGCTTTGACCTGCCTTAAATCCCATGTGTTCAGCTTTTGTGAGCATAAGCAGGTTTCCTTTGTCTGTAACAGCTTGCTCACAGTTTGTGTGAATTGATGTAGCTTTTGGAGACTAGAAAAATATTTGCCTATAGGGTTTCAAATGAAATTAGTTTTCTACAGCTGTTGGTATGCTGATGCCAAGAGTCCACAGATTAAACTGTTTCTTTTTGTCATACAGAAAATCTGTGAGCATGCTTGTGACCTCTTCCCTTGACCTTGTCCATATATTAATGAAAGAAATGTCTGTTAAATGAAATATCTGTTAAGAAGTATATTCAAGAAAAATATGATACTTTCTATGTGAAAACATATTTAAAGGAGAAAGTTGGTGTTGAATGTACAGGTCTTGCTTGCATCAGCTGTCCATATTAAATCACATAGCAGTTTGAGCTTTGTATGTAGGATGGGAAAAGTAGTTCTGTTATAACAGTATCAGCATTTATCATGCAAATATCCAGTAAGCGGAAGCTGAACTGTAGAGTCTTAAAATCAGTTTGGTCTGCTTCTGGTGTGCATTTTATAAACAGGCCCTCAACAGGTGGTTGCAGCCCTGCAGTAAGAGATGGGAAGATAATTCAGCTTTCATGCAGGCACCACTAGAGCATGTGTCTGCAGGTGCCTGTGGTTTAAGAACAGTCCATGAGCCTTTATGCTCCTGTTCCTTAAACTATGCACATGCAAACTATGGGGCGAAGTATTTGAAATGTATGTACTTTACAAAGATGTGTGTACATTTGCAAAGACTTCTTGGCAAGCAATCCTTATGTAGTATTTGGAACTATTTCAATTTTATTTCTGCATCTTGGTATACAAACCTGCCTTCTTAGCAAGTAGATGGCTAGGAGAGGTAATACTAAATTTATGTATTGCAAAAGGAGACTAGAGTTTTCTGGTTCCTAATTTCTGCTTCTTTCTCTCCTTGTATGAATTATTTTAATACTGTTCATTTAACAAGTGGGGAATGCAGCATTACTCAATACAGCTCACCCACACTAATGAAGTTGGGAACCAAAAAATTTGCATGCTATAATGAGGTGCTTGTGTACTGTAGGCTTTAAAAGAAGAGTATATAATAAATTATAATGGAAAAAAGGTATGCTGGGAACAGATAATATAGTGAGTGTGCTGTCTGAAAAGACTGCAGAATGTTTTCCCTTTAAAGACTGTACAATTTCTTGGAAAAATTTCTCTTTTTCTTTTTTCCTTTTCCTTTTTTTTTTTTTTTTTTTTTTTTGTAATCTCATTCTAATTTCTTCCTGTTTTGTTATGTGAATAAATACTAATCTGTATTGTATTATGCATTATTATAACAGATGAAACCCTTCTACAAGTCCAAGAAGCAAGTTAAATGCCTATTTACTTAATTACATTAAATATCAGAAAAACTATGTCAAATTTGGAATTTGCTTCAGGAAAAGTAATCCTGCAGGACTCAGAGTTGATTTTAACGTGTTGTAAACAGAAAAAGCAAGCAAATTCCAGAGAAGCACTGCTGCAGAGGAGGTGGTCAATCCTGCTTTAATGTGGTTGCAGTAATGACCTGGAGCAGGTCCCAGCCACTGTTATTTTAATTCTGAACGATTATATTCTTACAACAAGATGAAACAAAGAATAACATCATCAGGATGATATGGTCTGGGCGGACTTCGAAGTGTAGATGGGTTAAAGAGTATAAATCTTCACATGCACACTGCAGAGGTGGGTGAGTGCTGGGTGGGCTTACTGAGAGCTGGGCGCTGTTTGGGCATGGTGTTCTTCAGATGCCCTTATGTACTTGCACTGCTTGAGTTTGAGTAAAGAGAGAGAAGTAAATTTGCTGTCGTGTCAGTACTTCTAAATTGCTTGGTAACCTTTTCACTTGTTTTTTAAGAAGCAGAGGAGTGTGTTCTGCTGGGATTTGTGGCCTGGCTGTGTTCACTATGGGCCTACTACACCTTTCAGATTTTTTCTTTGCTGGTTTTTAAATTCCTCTGAATAGCATCCTCAGAGCTCACAAGGTAAAAAGAAACAGCAGATCCCAATGAGAAGAAAGGAGTTAGAAATGCTGGTAACATTTGGCATAGGGAAATTTTTGGCAACGGTTTTGATAGTGGAGGAAACATTTGAAGCCTTGTGATGTGGATGCAGAATTCCCCAGAATTTTGGACAGTTTCTCATACTTACAGGAGGGGAGTACAATTTATGCCTATATTTAAATTTCAAAGCATATTGCCTGTTACAGGGATGTTTTGATGTACAGAGTATCTGAAGCTTTGAATGCAAATGTTACACTCCAAGCTGCTACTAAATTAATAAGAGAGAATGAAACATAAAAGAAATTACCGTCTTTGTATCCCCAGTCTAAATTCAGCTTTCCAAAGACACGGCTCCACTTTGCATAACCAATACAAATCAAAACTTCTTCCCGTGTACAGAACAACTGTCAGTTACATCAAAAGACTGAGCTCTGAACTTGCTGCTAGAGAGATCTTTGTTCTCTTTGAGAACAATGTCGTGAAATATAAGATGGTACAAATACAGTTAGCACTTCAGTAAAAGAAAATAAGATTTTTGCTTGCATACTTTCAAAAATAATAAAACAAAACTTGTACTTTTTTCACTTTGATACAGTCTGTTTTTCAAGACACCTTGGGAATTATGGGTATGGTTTGTCATCTGAGTGTGGCTTGCTATGGA
The DNA here is from genome assembly GCA_035772895.1 of Perdix hodgsoniae. Lineage (NCBI taxonomy): Eukaryota > Metazoa > Chordata > Aves > Galliformes > Phasianidae > Perdix > Perdix hodgsoniae. Next base: position 4,694,396 of record JAPSGF010000006.1, on the reverse strand, counting down.
CCTGACATGCCTGGGCACATAAGAAACTTGCCAATTTGTTTTCCTTCTTGGGTTTGCAGTCTGCCATTCCTGGGATTGCACTCACCTAGTCTGAATTGAATTTACAAGGATAAAGAATTGCAAGCATTTCCTTCCTCCCTAGAGATCTCCCATACAATGAGGCTGATTTAGTTTAATCAACATCAGGCCTCATGACTTTAAGCAAATCCTGTGACTTCGTATGTGGATGCCCGGTTGTCCAGAGGAAAAATGAGTGAAACACTACACTGTGACCACAGTTTGTCTTTGCAGATATAAGATGCAAAACTTGAGTTTAGGAGGGGACTAGGCAGGCTTGAGGCCAAGTTGGCCTATTTTAAATATGTTAATGCTGTTCTTTTGTAAGCCAATTTCTTTAAGGCAGAGAAAGAAGCGTGTTGAAAAATGTGCACCAATTGCAAACCAAATCTTTTAAAGCTGTTGAGAGCAGGTTCCTGTGAAGTGTTGCAGTGTAGGGACAGAGCCTTGCTGGCTTGCCAGGAAAGCCCGTCAGTGTTCCAGACTGTCCATGGCAGCTCGTAGTCCTACAGATCAGCAGGAAAAAGTGAGCTGAACAGCTTGTCCCCTTGCTAAGTGGCTGACTGGGGCTAATGCAGTGCCTAGTCTCTCCCTCCTCCCCCCATTCCTGTTGATTTTTTCATGTGTGATAGACCTGATATGTATATTTATTACAGGAACAGCTACAGAAACACGTGGCAGATCAGTCGTATTTTCTTCTTAATAGCTAGCCTTTTGAGTGAAATGGACAGAGAAGGGTGATATTTAAGCAACGTGACTGGATAGGCTCCAGTGTGCTGCAAAGCATGGTCACAGTGTGATATACTGTGCATCCTTGTATCTGTTTGTGTGTACCAGTAGTGGGGCTGTTGCATCCATTATGGATACTTCAAGAGCAATGATAATGCATGATGTAAAGTAGAAAACATTCAAGGTAATGTTACGCATCAAGACCATTGGTGTTCCTCATCACTCCCGCCAGAAAATAATGGATAACCTTGGTGTGCAGTAGAGCGCCAGTGGCTTAGCATTTGTCATCCATATGATTACACTGGTGGGTCTAGTATGCTGCTGGCTTTTGCAGAAATGTTTGGTGGTTTTGTGGTGTGGAAAATGTTGTTTTACAGTGCCTGAGCAGTGGCCAGAAGATTTGTTTAAACTTGGAGGCTGATTCAAACCAGTCACTCTGGAGAACGAACCCCATTGCCTTCTATTAGTGCTGTTAGTGTGAGAGGCATCCAGAAGAGACTCAGGTAGTTCTGCAGATTCAGAGTTAATATTATTTGCTTCCTTCTGCATCACTGCTGTTGCTGCAGATGTGCTCTTGTTCCTCTGAATGGCAGAAAGGTGAGGACTAACTACTTAAGATTAGAGGAAACGTTCAAGAGCAGCACTCAAAATGTAATTCACCTCCAGCATGTTTGCCTCTCAAAATTATGAGTGCTCTTCATTAACTGACTGTTGTGTGCTATTTTCCCTGTGTGCACCTCTAGGGAAAATTTTACTTAACTAAGAGAAACACCTTTAATACAAACTAAATAAGTTTATTTTTTTCCTCGGATCACATGCTATCTACAAATTGTACAAGGGTACTGTTTCCAAATTTTAATCATTGATTACAAAAAAACAACAAAAACAGTGGAAGTGCTTTTCGAGCTGTTTTCCAAAGCTGGGCTGCTTGCTTTTTATCCACAGTAGTTTGTGCAGTGGTGATCAGAATTTTTAATCAGCTGATATCTTGTTCTTGCTTTTCACTCCACCCCTGGCAGTTCAGCACTTAGAAATTAGAAAGTGTTTTGGTGGGATTTCACACTGAGGCTAGTTCTGTGCTGTCAGTATTCTTACAGTTGTTTGAAGTTACCTCCAGTATTGCCAGCTTTCCCAATATTGCTGAAGGTGCCTCTTGCTCTCCTTTGCTTTCTTGCTCTCCCTACCGCAGGTGATGTGCCATTTAAGATTTTGCTTGTGAAGTATGAACCAAACTCCTTAGACTCCACATCTTAGCTGCTCATGATGGCAGTGATCAATTAAGTTTCTCTTTTTTCCCCCATTAGATGTGGTTTTCCGGGGTACGTGAGCTAAGGAAAATTGCTGCTAGCACACTACAGAATTCTGTAGCACATCTTTTTGTGTAGTGATTTTTATCTATTGGATTGATCTATGATTCTAAGTATAAAAAGCAAAATGTAGCTGAATTTATGGGTAGCACTGCCACTGTTGATCACGAGAGCCAGGAAAGAGTAACATTTGCCCAAATTTACCTGCGTTTAGTTAAAGAAGGGAAGACTGAAAAAGATCAGTTCTCTTGCCACACTGAAATGACAGAACTTGAGTAAAATGAGAGAAAATTTCTCTTAGAACTACCCATGTAAGTTATCTGGTGATGCATGTGAAGCCTCCTAAAAGTGGTTGGAAAATAAAGTGCTTATCAGTTTTAGGAGAAAAGTCTTACAGAGCAGCCCTACAATTCTTTAGCATTTCAGTCCTTGATCCTTATTTCTGGTTTTGAGTTATGGAAGTTGAAAAAAAAACCACCAACAACCTTCTCACTAAAATGTACATTAATGAAATCAGTGTTTTCCACTGACATGATATTGCAATAGCCTGCAGCAACACTGTGCTGCCTATTTGTGGATAAGCTTGATTTTAAGCAAGTATCTGTGTGGTTCCCAAAGTCTTTTGCTTTTGGAAGCTTTTCTGTGTGTCATTACGGTAACCACTTAAAGATCTGCAGTCCCGAAGGAGGACATAATGTTCCTCATTGTGTTAAACTGAAGGTTCAAACTGAAATGGACGTGGGGGAGGAAGGGCAAGAAATAAAGCAATAAATCTTTTATTTTGCCATGAGGATATTCATCAGTGGTTCCTGGTATACTTTGGCATCTCAGAATGAAAGTAATTTTTTACTGTTTTTGACAGTTTCTTCCCAAAGTGAAACACTTGTTTTTTGCTCTTTGTCAAGAGCCTCATCAAGAGTTTCAGCTCAAGCATTCTTCTCTTGAAACCCAGGTGAAGGTGTTGAGCAGCTGAAGCACATAAGACTAGTCAGCATTTTAGAGAAATAAGTCTTACAGAATCGGAACTGAAGAGGGTGGTGAAGAACTCTGTGTGTTTTCCCACAGGTATGGGTGAAAATAGCAGGATGCAACATTTTCTGTAGAATACCAGTCTCTTCTGGAGGGAGGTGAGGGAGATACAGAATACTGACAGCTGTCGAAGAGCCTGCTGGTTCCTCTGATGATTAGCTGAGAATTTTACTTATTAATTCATTTATTATCTCCATAGCCATATGTGACTCTGGGTCTGGATTGCAATCTTTTATTAAGATTGCAATCTTAATTGCTTTATTACTTAATATTAATTGCTTTATGTTAATGGATTGTGTTCTCTTTGGAAGTGCAGGCTTTTCTGAGTCCTGATGATGTGTGGGTTCATCTATGCTTACTGGCTGGGAGCTGTTTGGAGAATTTAAAAGAATGCAAGAAGAGGGAAGTCCTTTCTGCTCCCTTCAGTTCGGCTTCTCTCCAGTTTCTGGAATAGTGCAGAGGAGAAAGAAAATAAATATTCCTGTTATTACTGTGTTTAACATTGAACATCTGTCTTTTAAATTATTATTATTTATTTATTCTTACATGTGTATTCTGGCTTGAGTCACAAGTGAGAGAGAGTTCCTGGGATTCATCTTTTTCCCTCGGGAGCGATTGTCCACATCAGAGTCACAGCATTGGCAACCTGTCTTCTGCAGAGGCTCAGTGCTGGAAGCAGCACGGGTTTGTTGATCAGAATGAGAGCTGTTGGCAATACTTTCCAGAGCTTGACCAGCACCTGCCTTGGCTGTGCCTTGAGCTGTCCCAGGCCCTTAGTTTCAACAGCAGTATAGGAACCAAATTCACGTTCTGCTTGGCATGAGGGAGAAAAGATTTTGAGTAGTTACTACATAGTGGTTGTAAATTCAGCTATAAAACTCCACTGGTTACTTCTGGAATTGAATCTGTAAGTACTTAAAGGTGCTATGTAAGTACTTCGGTGAAGATGCCATGAGGATAGCTTAAAAAGAACAATCAAGGAAATATCCTGTCAAAAAAATTCAGGTACCACCTAAAGGTCCCTTTTCCCCTTACCTTCACGTGTGCTGAAGAAATAGCTTTGCAGATGACAGTGTCAGTACCAATTACAGTAGGTGACTTTGTAAGGGAGACTGCCCTTGTAATGAATGATTAGTTGCTATATTTTGTCACCAGAGCCACATTGTAAAGAACTAATGATCTTGGCAGTCAACAAGCAGATGGGTGGATGAAGAACCGCTGCAGTCAGAATTCTGATGTTCGACTGGTGTTGCTATGGATAATATGCAAAGAAGATTTCTGTCCAGGTTCACATAGTCTTTTCTTCCAGAAGTCTCAAATGTGTGGAGTTGTGTTTTTTTAAAGTCATTACAAAACACTGAGCCTGTTTTTCCTTTTCAGAGAATCTTGCTAAAGGCTGTCTCCACTCTGGTTTGCAGCTTCGTTCAATCACATTCTGGTTTTGCTCTTTTGAAGGTTTGGTTTCACTTCAGTATAACTTTCAGCATCTGTAAGAACTCTCTGTAGATTGCTGAACAATAGGGGCAAACAAAACCATTGCCAGCTCTGCACGAATTAAAGCCTCTGCTTTGAAATCTTCTGAGCCTTAACACATCCATCTAGCTTCTAGGTCCTGATTGATCAGTGCTGGGAATAGCATCAAATTCCAGCTGGTTGTGGTGTGCCAGGTCACTATTAAACTGTCTCGTTTGGGAAGGAGGAAGGAAAAGGAGTTGAATAAATCCATATTTTGTAATTCCATAAAAAGGCAGGAATCCCATAACTCTACAGGTGTGGAATAATTTTGGCCATTTATTGCTCACCCTCGGTTTTTCTATGCTGAATTCAGCGAGGAGTGATCTTTTGGGATCAAGCTGATGTTGGAGAAGTTGATATGGTACAAGCCTATAATTTTTGTGTGACCACCTAGTTGTTCAAAGCTTGTTTTATAAAAATTCTGAACTCTTGTCTAAGCTGTGCCATTGCAAACGGTGCATTAATATTGCAAATAAATGTTTGTGTGGAACTTAAAAAACAGGAGGATAATATTACTAGGTATGTTAAATGCAGTGCTGCATAGTGGAACTTTACCTCAGGGAAAAAAAGTACATCTATTTGAATTCCTCCAAGTACGTAAAAGTTCTAAATATGAGACTGCAGATCAGGGTTTGAACGTACTGCCACGTTGTGGTATGGAGGTGTGGAGTAAGTGACAGAGTTGGCCAACAAAAATAGAATGAGTCCCGAGGTTTCTAAATTACATTATAAAGATGGTCGCTTCTGCGTGTAGTAATAGAAAAACAACTCTATAAAGAATCTGAAGAAAAATGTTTTCGTTTATATTAACAGGTTTATTTCTGAAGTTAATTATGGTCTGCCTTTGCAGTCAGACCTGCTCCATAATGTACATCATGTTACCTTCTCTACTTTTGTGACCTTTGTTTTCTCTCTTCACTTAACTTTCTATTCTGAAGATTCTCTTCTGAAGTTTCTAGTCTTCTGACCTTAATGGGAGAGCTTGAGAGAAGAATCTAGATGAGCATTCCCTGAAGCTCAAATCCCTCAGCTTTAGGGCTGAATAGTGAGATGCTGCACTTAAGCAACCAGAAAAACATATACTTTTGCCCCATTTCATTCAAAACTGCTCCTTGAGGAGGAGCTACTAGAAACAAATTACAGGCTTTAAAAAAAAAAAAAAAAGGTTGCTCTTTCAAGAGAAAAAAAATGTTCCAAAATGTAACTGTTAGTGACATTTATGTTATTTTTTTTCTTATCTGTGCCTTAAATGAGTACAGAATTCATGCTTAACATATAGTGTGTATAGCAAATATTAGGCATTTATAGTACTGTGAGGGTAATTTGTTTTTTCAGTCATTCTTGGAAGCAGAGTTCCTGAAAGATTCAAATCACTGTATTTATAATCACTCTTACGCATAGCGTGAGGCATTTCTTAAATTCTTAACTCAGACCAATAGAAATGTAGATATGCATTTAAATGTCAGAATCTCTAGAGCATTCTCTGTAGTTAAGTGAAGTATTAAAGTATTAGAAATATATAAAATATGACAGTTAATAAACAGTTAATGTACAGGTGTTATTGTAGAAGAGGCCCCGTTGCATTGCTCTGTTTGGCGGGGTTATTCCCTTCCCAATTCATCTATCTGTAAACAGCACTGAAATATGAAAGACCTGATTTATTTTAACATGCTGAAGTGCTGTTTCTGACCTATATTATTCAGGAACATCTGTTGCCCTAAATTTTTAGGCTTTATACTCGTCTAAAGCCCACGGTACTGAGTTGGTTTTATATTGTCTGAAATTCCTCTTTGATGTTGGTTTTGCTTGAGTGATTAATTCAGGTTTTTAACTCCTAACACCCAGTGTTTTTTTTTCATTGCCCCAAGTTTTCTGTCCCCTCACCCTCGTGAATTCAGAGTTTTAAAATGATCTCAGAGTTTTGGCCCGTTCCTCTCAGTCACTCCACTGGGGCTCTGTTCATCTGCATCCTTCAACTGTCTTTGGAGCAGCGACAGCCTGTTGGTGCTTCTGAGCTCTCACGATATCTTCACGAGTTTCCTTATACAGTCAGCTTGATGTTGTGAAAAACATACAGAATTATACTTTCTGATGCCTCCAGAAACGTGGCAGTGTATGCAAATATAGATGTATATTAAAAAAAAAAGTTTTTTGTGGCTAAAATCATGAATTCTCTTTTGTTTATAAGCTTATGGCTTGCAATGTTATCAGTTCAATGTATATCTCCTTAAATTAAATAATTACATGATTGCTTGATGTTTAGGCATTGCATCAGTGAAGTTCCTGACCCAATTTAGAGGAACATATGGCTCCTGGGAAGCATTTTCTTTCTCCAGTTAACATGTGGATGGTGATTTCTATTCTGATACAATTTTTGTAATAACAATAAAACACTGAATCATAATCCTTTTTGCACATCGTTTAGTCTCCCTTTCCCCTGCTTTTTTTTGCCATCCTGCTTTCCTCTGTACTTTACTGGTTCAGCTCTCCCCTTGGTTTCCCACTTCTTTTTGTCCTTCCCTAGTTGTCAGCCTAGTTTTTGCCCTCAAAATCTCCTTAGCACACACTCATTTCCCCTTGCTATTTCCTGTCTGTGTTATCTATTATGCTGAGGCTTGGCCCTGTGGGCTTAACGTAGTTTGACTTGGAGCCAGGGAAGCTCTGAGAAGTGATGGTCTTGCTGGCTGCTGACAGCTCGTTCCTGAGTGAAGCAGCTGCAGGTAAATTTGAGAGCAATCTGTTTTTTTCTAGTTTTGCTCCATTGGGAAATTTGACCTTTTTGAATAAGGACAAGCGCCTTATCCAAGTTTGAGGAAGATGTGAAGTTTATACAATGCTCTGATTGTAATAGCTTAGCAAAAATGGACAGTGGTGTGTTTATCCCACTGTTAGACTAAATTTGAAGAAAAAAAAGAAATCCAGCAACAAGAGAGGTCAACCAGGTATGTTTATGTGTATTTGACATCTTTGCTCATGCTCTGAGTGGACTTCAAAGCCATTAGGGGAAATCAGATGCATTGGGCATGACTCACTTAAAGCTGATGTCTAAAATGATCAGGTGAGTGCTGGCTTCTCCAGGGTGGAAGTCTAAAGTTTGGAGTGAGAATCCCTTTGGGGATGTGCAGTCTTTGCTCTAAAGCAGCAATCAATGATAATTTTGGTTTTGAGAAGCAAACCTGGTCTTTAACTATCACTTTTTTTTTCTTTGTTTTTTTTTTTTTAAGCATCTATCCTTGTAATAGAATCACAGAATCTTTTGTGTTGGAAGGGACCTTTAAAGGTCTTCCACTCCATCTTCCTTGCAGCAGAGATCTCCATCTCCAGCAGAGATACCTGTAGCTAGGTTAGACTGCTCAGAGCCTTATCCAGCCTGACCTTGAATATCTCCACCCACCACCTCTCTGGGCAACCTGGTCCAGTGACTTACCACCCTGATGATGAAAAGCTTCTTCCTTATATCCAATCTAAGCATCACTACTTTTAGTTTGAAACCATGCTTGTTTTGATGCAGCACAGGATACAGTTGGCTTTCTGGACTGCAAAGGCGTATCGCTGATTCATGTTCAATTTACCATCTACTAGTATCTCCATGTCATTTTCAGCAGGATTGTGCTCTATTTTTCTCCCAGCTTGAATTGATAGTGGAGGTTGCCACACTTGGATTTGTTGAACCTCATGAGGTTCACCTTGGCTCACTGCTTGAGCCTGTCTGGGTTTCTCTGGGTGGCATCGCAACAGTCAGGTGTGTTGGCTGCCCTACACAGCTTGGTGTCATTGGTGTCATCCACAAACTTGCTGAGGGTACACTTGATCCCACTGTCAATGTCATCGATTAAGCTGTTAAAGAACACAATAAATGTAACAAACAGATAAATAAATCAGAGTGATTGAATAGGTGGTACAGTTGTTTCTCTTCCAGGAATGTTTCTGTGTATTTTCCATCCTCTGTGTGATGGGAAGCGTGAAATCTTGTGAGGGAATATTTGTGCTGTCTTAATACACTGCTAATTGGGCCCTTATATACGACATAAACAATTTTGGCTGCAAGTGATGCGTACTTGGCCTCTATTTATTTGTTTTTATTCAGAAAATCCTGAACAGTGATCATGTCACTCTGACAAGAGAGCCATTTAATTTCCTTTCCTTCCCTTCCCTGCCCCCCCGCCACTGGAAGGAGGAGGCAGTGAGGAGGGCCTATAGATTTTAGCACAGAGCATTGTCTGTGAAGGCGAAAAACTTTGCTGCCATGTAGCCTGTGTATTGTCCTATAGAATTTTGGTAGCTTGACCTGTTCTTCAGCCTGCTGACCCTCATCTTTCTGCTCAAGCTTGTGCCTGTCTGATGCTAATTAGAGAGCCGTTTTCAACTGTGTTCTCCTGAAAGCAGCATCTTGTCTGACGCCCACATTGGTGGTCCCAAGCAGGCTGATGCAATGCATTTCCCAGTTGCCCTTGCTCCCTGCATTTTAAACATTTACCATACGAGACAAATTGTGCAGCTATTAAGCAATAGGGTTAAGATACCGAGTGCTCAAATAGTGTAGCATTTGGGTGCTCTCTGACTGGGTGGATAGCAGGTTAATGAAGGAATAAACTGTTGTCCTGCATGTGTGCAGTCAAATTCTGTTGTAATTCTTTTCAACGTAGCTGTTGATTCAAAACACACTGGCTGGATAAAAGACTATTATATTAGAGACTCAAATAGCACAAGATGTTTTGTCTGCTGGCATGCCTTTGCACTCCTCCTTAAAGTAGTACAATTAATAGGCTTCTGGTGTCAGGGCTTCACAGAACAATTTGAATATTTTGCCATAGCTAGAAGAATAAAGCCAACACCAATGTTTGAATTACCCTTGAATGATCTGTTTCTATTCTTTGTTCATTGAAGACGTGGTTAAAACTCTAAGTCTTGCCAGTAGAGTTTTCTGCTTCTGAATAATCTTTATAATGTTGTGACAGTGCAAGTAGTTGTTAAATAATCCCTTAACTACATTGCATTGGTGAAATACTGTAGTAGAAAACTGTCTTGCCCAAGTCCATCTCAGTAAGACAAGTATTCTTTACAAGCACATCCTAAGATGGCTGGGAAATCATGTGAATGATAAGAGCTGCTCTGAAAGTAATACCTCCTCTTTTATTGTGTTGGCCCACAACATCAGAGGCAGATGGTGGTGGTGTAGCAGTAGAGGTTGAACCTTCCCACCGATATTCCATTACATTTCGTTGCCGTGTGACAGATGGCAGCAGAGGGGCAGTCTGACAGAGTGATGTCTGATATGGAAGTGTGTATGAAGTGAAGGTGTGTCATTGAATTCCTCCGTGCAGAAAACATTGTACCTGGTGACATTCATTGATACTTGATGAACTTTTATGGAGACCAGTTGGTGGATGTGAGCACAGTGAGGCAGTGGTGCATTTCAGCAGTGGTGACAGTGACAGTGGATCACCTCCACTAGTGCAGATTTTTACGAGCACAGCATGCAGGCTCTTGGTCATTGCTGGTGAAAATACAAAGCTAATGGTGGTGACTATGTTCAGAAATAGTGCTTTGGAACTGAGCATTTACCCTATTGAATAGTGTTACTGTGCTCTATGTTGTCGTTTCGACAGAAATAAATAGGAGGCATTACTTTCAGAGTGACCTTGATACAACTTTTTTTTTTTAATAGTGTTATGATTTTTTCATTGTGGCATGTTTTCATAAGCAGTTGAGAAGGTGGGTGATACTGTTCTTCAGAAACTGTAGATGCTCAATGTTTTTTGTTGTTGTTGTATTATTTGTGGGCAGTATGAATAGTGAGATTATGTTGGTTTGTTAATAATTTGAGAATTCATATTTTTTTCAGTACAAACTACACTTCAGTTAGAAAAAGCACAAAAAGTAGTTGTGATTATCTTAAAGGTTGTATCATGTATGCATCAAGTGAATAGTTCCAGAAGGACTTAAGTACAAAACCAGATCAAACTGAGTTGTATGTGCACATTTACATGTGTTTAAAGTTTACTTGGTCAAGGAAATGGTCTGCAAAATAGCTTGAAAAAGTTTGTTTCATTTCTAGAAGTTTCTGTTAGTGAGACCTTAATGCTTTTCTGAGTGAGGCTGGTGAGCAAAGAGAGCTGTGCGCAGTCCTTTTTTAATTGGGAGCTGTGGGCCTTATTATTTGGAATTGCTTAGTCAAAGCAAAAAGATCTAGTTGGCTGAGACTAAAAACTTTCTTTGGTAGTGAATGTTTTTAAAAATTGCAGATACCAACCTAGAGTGTAGGAAGTAAGGGGGATTATTATCGTGTTTAAAGTTTGTTAGTCTGCTGGAATGTTTAGAGAATTGACTATAATAAATAGATTTCCAGTGGGAGGGAAAAGAACATCCCCTGGCCTTGATTCATCTTGTTTGCTCATCAGTTGCAAAAATTGCTATATAGAAGAAAAATTATAGGAGAAAATCTTTTTAGGATGTGTGTTGTGGCTTGTAATTCAGGAACATGGATTTTGTGTGTGTGTGTGCATTTTATTATGAATATCTTTTACTGTGAGTAACTGCTGAGTTTTCTGTGGTCTGATCAGAAAGTGCTCTTAAACAGGAAGCTATCAGAATTTGTTCATTTATTTTGGTCTTGTGTTTATTGTATGTTTTTTTTTTTGGGGGGGGGAGGGAGGAGCAGGGGAGGAAACCAATACGGTTTTGTCTGATGTATTTGGCATGTAGCCTGTCTGGGACTATAGGTATAGATGCAGTTGAAATATACTTATTGTTAGGTGAAGACGAGGAAAAACTGTAATGCAGAAAAATGTCATGCCATGGGGTCTCTTCAGGTGTTTTTAATCACAGAACTACTTTTCTCTTTCTAAACCAGGATGGAGTTTTTTACTCTTTCATCACTCTCTAGCTTATGGATGTCTTCCTGGACGTTACTTTGCTTCCAGACAGCTTCATCTTTACTCCGTTAAATAAACAAGCAGAGCTAAACTCTCTGCTCAGAACACATCCTTCTGAACTTGATTTTGTTTTCTAGTACCTTGAAATTTTTGGAAAACATATAATTCTGTACAATTCTGTTTTCATAGCTTATACTCTGATAACATGACCGGCTTCATTGTTTATTTTAAAATCTTAGGATCTTTTTATGCAAAAAATGTACTCAAATATTTTATTCCTAAAAATGACCAAAACTGTGTGAAAACTTGTGTGAAAATATCTGTTTTTATGAATTAAATAATCTGAAGAATGACCAAACAACTGAAGTATGGTTAGCAGTCGTAATTTTATTTAGTTACGGCAACAGAGGATGCTGTTCTTGTCTATACTGCTAATGTTTTACAGTCTTACTAAACTCTTTAAGTGAATATCCTGCAAGAGTTAATTGCATGTATTTCACTTTACTTCTTCTGTTATGAAAACCTTTTTTTTTCTTCTATATTGGAGCTTGCTTTCCCTACTTGTTTTGTTTAAGAACATTGTTTCATTTTTCTTTCTGTGTTCTGAATATTTTATTTATTTAAGCATTTCTCCAGTGGAGAGAGGTTGGAAAAGGTCACTAAATAATTGGGTGTTTTCCATCCCCTTTTTCTCACAGTAAATCAGGTCTTAATGCTCAATTACTCTGCAGCTAATTTAGGCTATCACCAAGTAGGTATAAACCACTACATTCTAATTCGGCAGTATTTTAGAGTTTCTCTATAAGCTTCTGTGCCAACACTTCTGCTGTTGGTATAAATGACATGACGCAAGGCAAAGAATAGTCAAACTTGAGGTGTATAAGAACTTCTTCTGTAAATTTCTACATTTACATCTTTTGTTACAGTGTCTTTTCTTTCAAAAGTTTTGTAGTGATCATTTCAGATGCTTTTAGTATAGCTGTGTTAAAATTCTGCATATGGATTTCATGTTAAAGAGTGGTCCTGCGATTATGACTATCAGCAACATTTGAGTTCAATAGATTTTTCATTTTAACATAGATTTGTGTACTATAGCACTTAAAAAATCAGATAGGCCATTGTATGTGTATGAACTATACATATGTAAAAAAAAAAAGCCAAATTCTAACCCACAGCAGTCATTTGGATTGGATATAAGAAAGAAGTTTGATACAGTCAGGGTGGTGAAGCACTGAAACAGGTTGCCCAGAGATGTGGTGGGTGCCCAGTCCTTGGAGATGCTCAAGATCAGACTGGATGGGACTCTGAGCAACCTACTAGCTGTAGTTGTCCCTGTTTATTCCAGGGGAGTTAGACTGAATGACCTTGAAAGGTTCCTTCTGATTCTAAGAATTCTGTGATACTAAGATGTCTTTAATAATTTTCCCATCGTTCTTTGCTTGTAACCTTTTTTGTATATTCTTATTCAGAAGACAAATGGTCTTAATAGATCAAACTAGGTGATCTAGCTTGTTGTTCACAGGAATGAATATCAATTAAGTAGAGCTGTGTGTATTAGAACAGAAAAAATGGTGATTTTACCCTGGAAATTTAATGCCAAAAATCTGCTTTTTGGATCTGCAATGAGTGCCCATTAAAGCATGTATAAAAAACAGTAAACTGTCTTGTGGTTTTCTGGTTACTTTTTCCATTTTGAAGGATCTCAGTCTGCTTTGCTGCTCCTTGTGTAGGACAGGTCTTTCTTTCTATTATATCTGTTGCCCTATCTTCCTTCCTGTTTTATAGTACTCTTATCTCTGTTATTAAGGGAAAAAAAATGAATGAGAATGTGAAACTTAAGAAAAATAAAATTGCAAAGTGAGTGCGCTCCTAAATGTATGGCATGACATGATTTCATGTCTTCTCCTTATTTTCTACTTCTAGTTGAACATTAAAACTGTGTTTTTGTCTTCATAGATAATAGCTAGGTCAAAGTCCAGTACATTCTACAGAAATGTTCTTAGGATAAGCTGTGCTTGAGTGTATGTACATCTGCAGACTATATCAGAATGTTGTTTGTTGCCTGATTGCAAAATATTGTGGGTTTTCTGCAGTGTTACAAAGTTGGTATTTATTTTTACAATTGGATTGACTCCATTTTGTTTTCACTGTTCATCCGTTCTCCTGCTAGTCCTCGGGCTTTCAAAAAACTTATTAATATAAGGAACAGCACAGGTACTCCCTGGATCTTTTTAAAGATTTTGTGATGAATGTTAAGAATCTATTCTGAGCCTTTCATTATGTTTACTTGTATACATTTTTTCTAGCAGCTATGTTTTAAATAGAAATTGAAATGGATTTTAAAGTAGTTTTCTTTCTGTTTTATTCTGTATATGTAAACATTGAATTCTTGAGCTTTTTTTTATTTTGTGAATGGCAGTGAAAATTACTGGTGTCTGTAAAGCAAAACTTTGGTATATCTAGTAGTGTTATCATACTTCTGTTTATCCGTTGCATTTCTGTTGCATTTAGCTCTATTTTAAAATACCAGAATATCTGGTTGATGTTTTTGTTTACTTTAATTTCTGTGTCATTATTTTCATCAGCAGAACTGCTTATCCCCACTTTGTATGCACAATGAGACAACTGAGCCTGACTTGCCCAAGATATAGTAGTGAAATGATTTTTGAGAGACTTAAACCATAAGCAGTTTCTTCATTTGGTGCTCTGGTTAAATAAGCAGGAAGATTTACCTCCAACTTAGTTTTGCTCGGCTGCTTGGGAGCTTCTCGCAGTGCTGTTTTATCTTGGCTAACCTATATAATTTCCTGCCATCAGCATATTTTTCCATCTCCTCTAGGTCATTAATAAATACACAGAACAGTCACAGCACTGCTCCCCAGGGCATACTGCTGTCAACTTTTTCTCTGAGCTGGGAGTTGGCTATTTATTAATATTCCTTTGCTTCCTACCTGTTGGCTGACAGGACTTTACTAATCACTGCACAGCTACCAAGGTTGTGGGGTATTTTTTGGTGGGTTATTTTCTTTTTTTTAACAGCTTTTGATGCAGGACATGTAGCCTAAATTCATTGGTTCTTTCTATTCTGCTCTTTCCTTAACTTTCTCACAGTTTCGAAAGCTTAGAGACATAGTAATACTCTTCTAGGGGTTACACTTCTTTTTATTCCCATGTTGCTCATCAGAATGCTTTATATCTCTACCTAGGTTCAGCTTAGTGGTCTTCAATGTCTGGTAATTTTTAAGCATACTCTTAGGTAGGCTGCATCTTAACCCACAATAAAAAGAGTAAGCAGAAAAGTTATAATTTAAGTTGATGGGATGTGGTAATGAGTGATGCAGCTTGGATATTTTCTGGTGAATGTATAGCATTGATGGCCTTTCTAGTGATGTTCACTAGCAAGAAGAGTGAAATTATATCTACAAAGATTAAGGGTTTTTTTTTTTTATTTACCTTTTTTGTAAAGCATACAGTTTAATTACTTGAAATAAGGCTAAAATTACACCCTAAAGGTAATTTACAGCATAAAAACTCTTAGAGAATAAAAGAGCCTCCTTCTTCGCATATACTGTAATTAATTGAGCACTTGGGGAATTTTAAGACAGCTTATTTTTGAATTTGGTGTTATTACAGTTTCCTTTTATGTATTTCCCTTGCATGATATCACCCTTTTGGCTTCCTGTTTACCCTCTTGTCACTTCCTTCAACATTTAACGTAGTTGTGACTTTCTATCATGGCTTTATTGCCCTCATTTTACTCTTGCTTTTTTTTCTCTTGAATGTGAGTGCTGAATAAGCTGTTTGCTTGTTGTAGCTGAGTTGCAATTTAAAAAAGAAAAAAATAAAAGCTTTTTGTTCAACAGAAAACATAGAAGTTCTGTAGCTGAGAAGTAGAAAAACAAAGCTGGTTTTATCTTTGTCCAAAACATTTCAGAGTGTTGCCACTTTTAATTCAAAGGTGTCAAAATTCTTTCTCTGGTCTATTTTAATTTGGTATAAACTCTGTGTGCCAAAATAAACGCACAACCAAAAGCCGTTGTATCTGACACAGTAGTACTTCAGAGATCATGGGGAAGAGGTCTGCTATCACAAGAACTGTGTGTCTGCATTGACTAAATGTTGCCATTTTCAAGCACATTGCTGGTTTAATATTTCATGATTTTGTTTAGTTTGGAGCAGGTGTGGGTGTTTTAATGTGTGATGCATTGAATACTTGATTTTCTCTACTTACTTAGATCATAATCTTTTCAAAGTAAAAATAACAGGAATGGAAGGAAGATGAGCTACAAACAAAATCATGCACTGGTATACTTGAGTATATTCAGTTTCAGTATTTAAGTGCATAATTACCCAAATACCTGGATATACATGGGAATGCAAGTGTGCGGATTACTCAAAAACTGCTATTGAGAAAACTACTTTACAATCCTATTTCTTCTGTTTTGATAGTAAATCTTTATGATGGGTTCCTTCCTAAATAGCACAAGAGAAAAATAATCTATTAACAAATTCTAGTGTCAGAAAACTGGTGGAAAGCTGAGGACTTTGCCTTTTGGTTTCATTCACTTCATTCTCTGTAGAGGCACTTCCTTTGGGGAGTATGCAGGTAACACCACTTATTTACAGTATTAGAAGAAACTAAGTGATTCATAGCAGACAGCTTTGAATGGTAATGAGTGCTTCCACTTTTCATCTCGGTCTGCTACTTGAGTAGTGAGATGGGCTGATCTTTTAACCAAGAACTGTTTTATTAATGCTTGAAATTGTTCCTTGTCATCGTCCCTTGCCTCTTCCCAGATGAGGTACCATGTTACAGCTGAAAACATCCAATCTTTACGCTAATTAAGGAGAAAAAAAGAAGTAGTAGTGGGTCTCTTATAACTTGTACTTGCTCTGAAGTTGTGAGGAATTCCAGCTGAGAGTAGACTTTGATATGCAGCATCTGATGTAATCACAAAGGAGAGGGAATTGTTGCACTGAAAAGATCTGTCACAATAGACAAGGGAATAAACTGGCATGAAGCAGTCCCTGGTTCCCCCATAAGATCCTCACAGAGAAGCTGGAGAAGCAGGCACTGAGTTGGATTGAAAAGTGACTGCCTGGGCCTAGAGGGTGGGTGATCAGGTGTGTGAGGTCCCTAGTGGGAGTACCGAGGGGTGTCCTGCTAAGATCTTAACTAACAATCTGTTAGTTAAGTTAGCTAAAAGTCTGGATGATGGGTTAGAGTGCACCCACCGTAAATTCATGGATGACATAAAACAAAAAATTATGGGATGGAGTCCAATATATGTCCACTCAAGATTGTTAAAGAACTGGAACACCATTTCTGTGAGACTTTGGGACTGTTCAGCCAAGAGGATGCTGGGGAGGAATCTTATCAATGTGTATTGAAGAGCATGAAGAGGAGGTCAGACTCCTTTCAGTGATACCCAGTGCCAGGACAAGAGGAAATGAGCATGAACTGGAGCGTGAGGTTCTCTCTGAACACCAGGAAGCACTTCTGTGCCGTATGTGGAATCTCCTCCTTGGAGACCTTCAAAAGCTGCCTGCCTGGGCACCCTGCTCTGAGTGTCTCTGCTTGAGCAAGAGTTGGGAAGGGTGACCCAGAAGGTCCTGCCAATCTCAAGTGTAATGTGATCCAAACTTATTTTCTCCCCTTTTTTTTCTTGAAATGTCACAGCATTTGGAGATGGCAGACTACCACCTTCATCCTGCAAGAGCAGTTAAGAAGGGAATGACCTGGTAGGAGAGCTGGTGCCTGAAGGGATGGTTGAGGTGTGTGTGTATGGCAGGTGTGAATGGAAGCTGTCAGCGCTGATACTCTCAAAATGCCTTTTCAAAAGACCCCATGAGATAAGCTGAGGAAGAAGGTGAGAGGTTTTTTCCCCCGGTAGGGCTCAGCACTACCTGTGAATCACAGAATCACAGAATTGAAGGGGTAGGAAGGGACCTCCAGAGACCCCCCTCCAAAGCAGGTTCCCTACACCAAGTCAAATGCTGAGCTGCAGTACACCTTTGATCAGCCTGGTTCACCATGTCCTTCTGGGCAGGTGCATTTACCGTCATTGAGACCTGAAAGCAGTTTTAACTTGTGTTTCTTTTGGTACAATTCCAAACAAATTTATTTCCCTTGCTTTTTTCCTTCTGACTTAGTTTGTGGTTCCTGCTCATTTTCCCCTCTCGCCTTTTGTGACTGCTTGATAGCAAGTAGTGGTAACAACACAGGGTAGTCCTTGCTGAAGGATATTTGGGCACATACAGCTCCAAAGGAGTGATGGCTTCATATCCTGGGTAAGTGCATCTGCTGAGGTCATGGTGTGGCACTTCATTTGTTCAGCTGTTAAAAGCTGTAGGGACACTGATGCTTTCTGCAAGGCTTTTGTCTGATCATGCTCACTTGCTGTCTCTATAACATTTTCTTTGTACTTTTGTTTTAGCTCAATTTTTTTGGTAGGTTATACACTTATCCACATCTAAACTATCCTATATTTTCAGTCAAAAAATAATTTGGTATTCTCATTTAAAAAAAGGGAAAAAAACAACAATAAAAAACAACTAACAAAAACATACTCCTATGGGTCATTTGTTAGAGGATGACATCTTATAGGTCTGAACAGGAAAAGGGCCGCTGCTCTATTGATTTGAAATGCCGCAGAGTATGCCTTGAAGACTGGAAGTCATTACTTTTACAGACCTGTTATGTCTTATGTGCTCAGCATAAGCTTACTCTTTTGGCCCTTGCTGTATGCTCTCCTGCTGTAGTCCAAATGTTTCGTATGCTGGCTACACAGCCTGCTTCCTCCTTGTATCAAACACAGCTGATTCACAGATCTGTGACCTTTCGCTGACGTACTGGTGTACAGTTCAGAAGTATGGGAGGGACAGAAGAGCTCTGTTATGCTTTGGAAAATGTGTTACAAGAAACAGATTCTCAGTACCAGCCTTATTTAAAAAAAAAAAAAAAGTCATTCCCTTTCAAAGGGTCTAATTTGCCTTTGGCAGTACAGTCTCACAACTCCCTGCATGGGTTGGGCTGTGAACCCATGCATAAGTGCATGTTTGTTGTGTGAACAGATGCCTTTTTTCCCTGGATGGTGCTTGCATGGAATGATGTGTTAGACTTTTATGTCAGGCTTCTAAGAACTGAAGACATTTGCTTTTGTGTAAAATCATTTGGGTAAAAGCCCTTTAGAACTAATCTAGGAAGGAAAGGAATGGACATATTCTCTGCTTTTTAAAAAGTACTGAGATGCAACTTGTTTCATAGTGTGTATAGAGAGTGAACTTCAGAAGGAAGTTTAAGAAAACAAATAAAGGCTGTTCTGAAGAGTTACAGGCATAATTCAAGCTTGTTAGATGAAAAAGTTGTGTGACATTAAGGGGACAGATACTTGTAGCTTGTGCCTGCAAAGGCAGATCATTAGGTTGTTACCTACATGCACTCTGCATTGCTTTCAGCGCATTTAATTTTGAATGGAAATCCTCTGTATTCTTTCACCTGCTGCTTTTGAGCTACAGAGTTTAAACATGTTGAAAAAAGCGGGCATCTTGTTTTGCTCATTTTAAATATTTCTCATGTAACAACTCACTTAGGCTTCTACTTAAATGAAGCGTCTTGACAATTGCAAACTTCTTGTTTCACAACATGCTTGAAGTAACTTGAATATTTCAGATGGTTGGCATGGAAAGGGTCAAATGACTCATTTTCATATCAATAAAGGGATGTCAGTAGGGATGACTTATTAATACTGTAGGTAGCATATGGTGTGGTATTTATAAATAAGGTGTGTATATATGAATAAACAATTATCCTGTACGTTTGGGGCTTAATTCTGGGAGATACTGGACAATCTTGCTCTGTAATAACAAATTCCTGCCTTCTTCTGAGTAAAACAGAGTTTTAAGACATTCATAGGAATACACAGCTGATATTATGTTATTGTTTTGGTCATAATTGTAAACATAGAGCAGCAATTCTCACATTGTATACGGTGTTTTTAGAAAATATGGCTACTTCATATGCTAAGAGGACACAGGGAAAGAAGAATTTGGCATGGAACTTTTTTGTTTCAAAGATAACTGCTTCATTGTTGATCTTTCACTTTTCATACTGCTGGGGCTGTGCAGATGAATACAGATATTGCCGTTGCTAATTAGTTGTCAAAATCCCATTTCCTTCAGTGAAGCAAGATCCAGATATTACAAGCTCTTTTAAATGTTGTTTCAGTTTTTATGCCCTGAAAGGTTATTCAGTGAAAATACTAGCACCTAATATTTTTCCTTCAGTGCTATTATGTTTGCTTAGGCAACAAGCAGAATTTTATTCCCCTTAACCCACAACAGAAGACAGAACATTCCCAAATTAGATTCTGTGCAGTGATGAGTGCCTTCAACTCAGTGCTCAAGTGAAGGCCTATGCACTCAGCTGCTATTTTTCTTTTCAACTGGAGAAAAATGTATAATACCTTAGTGGTATTACTTGCATATATCCCACTAGTGATGTAATCCCTCTCCATTCCATCAAACTAATGTCTTCCAAAGAAAATATATAAAGGAAAAAGGGAGGAGGTAGGGCTATTAATAATTATTTTCATTTGTCAAGCAGGGTAGAACTTGTTCTGCCTTTATTTTACTACTTGTGCTTGAAATGCACTGCTTTCCTAACAGTGTTTGTGTAACCAGATCACTGTAGTATTTGAGCTCCTCACAGTCTTCGTAATATTCGTGCTTACGGCAGATAATTTTTTGTTACTCTTCTACAGGCAAGGAATTGTATTTCAAGAAGTTTTTTAAAGCTAGATCCCTGAAGATTCTCTCCATGTTTTTTGCTGATTTCAGCGGGAGTCAGTTCAATTGTGTCACAGCACCAAAGCTGGAGCTGCATTCCTCTTACTTGAGGTGAGCTGGACCAACAGCGCTCAGGGAAACTGGTCCTATAGGCTTTGTTTCAGCAGACAGCAGAGATGAGGCATTGGGCAAAGCTAAATTCAGAAGCTCTTTCAAGCTGGGAGGCTTCTGCTGGTCTGAGATGGGAAAACGTCATTTTCTTCATTTCCAGATGGTTCAGTGTGACACGGAGCTACAGCAATCAACTGATGTTAACAGACAACCTTATTACCCATCTCTTCAACAAAATGTACAACGCACATTATTTAAGCAGTGAACCGACAACAAATTATACTGTTCATCACAGAACCTTAATTAATAAAATCTGACTCTAAGTGAGCAAGTCTGCCCCTAGGCATATAATCATGATTAAATATTTGAAAGAATCAAAGTAACTTTCACATTTTGTTGAGGTTATTATAATCATGCTTTTTTTTTTTTTTTTTTTTTTTTTCTTCTGTCCTGGGATTTCATTCTTACTACTAAAAATCCTGGAACTCTCTAAATTTGACAGATGAAAGAAGGAAAAGTGTGCTGTTGTGTGGTAAAGTATTGCCCACATTGCTTTTTTTGTCTAAAACTCACAAAGGTTTTATTTATTCCCCTTGGCTGCTTGCATGCCCATTGTTGATATTTTTAAAAGGAGAATGAAGGTGAAGGAAGCATTGACTGAGGATAAATTGCTTCAGTAGAAGGGTCTGAGCCTTTTTAACTTTTTATTCTGGGCAGGCCCTGCAAAAAGCTCAAGGCAGTTGTGTGAAACTATTGCTGCTTGTCAAAATAGTAGCATCACTCAATCAACTTGAATTATAATGCAACTTTTAACATAAACACCAGGACTTCTTTGCAATTTTTTAAACATAAATTTTTTAATAGCATTGTAAAGTGAACTTACTATTGGCTTAAAAAGCACATAAGCTCTATCAGTGAACAGCTATCTTTTTTGAGTTTCACTATCCTAGTTTCTCAAGTATTTCTATTTTTATTTTTTTTTAATTGCATGCATGTGGAATGACGGTGAAAAGCAGTCAAGTAATGTAGGTTTGGGGAGAGTGTGCTAGCTGGAATATTCTAGTTGTAGTCTAATGGCAGTTAGACTATGTCATCACTCCCTATTCCACTTTATTCATCATCTTTTAAGGGATCTTTATCTCTGAAAATGAAAGTGACTACATTATTTGCCCTGTCAGGCCCTTTGTCCTTGCTGTTGTTAGCAGTATTCCTTCTGACAAGCTGTGATTTGGACACAGATGTGAGAACATCCTGGGTGCTTGGAGATGCCCATAAAGTGGGACCCATCAGAAGCAGCAGACTTGGGCAGAAGAAATCTGGTGCTTAAAGTAGCATTGCTATTGCAAGGTAGCCATGTGTATTGCTTGTTTGAGTATTCATGGCAGGACACCAGTGGAGTTCTTTAGACAAGGGCCCCCAAGCCAACAACTGACTGACCACTGTTGCCTCTTATGAATATAAAACTCACTAGTGGTGGCAAAAGTTGCTCCTAAAGTCGTAAGAACAGAAATGATGTTCCGAAATGAAGTCATAACTGTTTTGAAGTTTCTGTTGAAGCCAAGCATCTGGAACTAGAGATTTAAGCAAAATGTGAATGCCAGGAGGCCTTTTCCTGCATATGTTGCATCAAACTTTGGCATTGCTATAGTAAGACCAGACTTTGCAACTCTGAAATGTATCAACTTCTGCACAGTGCAAAAGGGCTTGTTTGGGTAGTCTGCAAGCAGTAGCAAACAGAAATGTGCTGATTGCCTACTGATTTTATGAACACGTATACAAGATGTGATTATTTTTTTCTAACATATTTGAAAATGTGAGCTGTTTAGTGTGGCTTCAGACCATCTTGTTCAATGAAGCTCATTATTACACAGCTGTGAGAGGTTTAAATTTAGACTTGTTTCTGTGCAGACTACCAGTATGTTTACTGATGATCTCTCTGCAGGAAATCTGGTGTCAAAGACAAATAATATCTCATTTGTGTATGTATGTAGAACTAAACAAATATTTTCAGACCTTCTTGCTACACTGATATCTATATGAGTCTTCCCATTTTTTCTCCAGTAGATCAGTTACTTAAAAATAGATACCTGAATGTATGTTCACCTGGTTTTGTTAGACTAATGTAAATTTTAATGGAGACTATTTAGTATTGGAATGGAATAGACCCTCCTGTTATAGGGTTTAGAAAAGCTTGTATAAAGAATGCAGAGTGGAGTGCTTTTTATTTTTTATTTTTATTTTTAACATTGAATTTGTTGGGACGCATGTCTAAGTTGAGAGCCGCTGACATGGAGGTGTGTATAGCACTTGGCATTGGCCCTCTTGGTCGGAACCTTTTCTTCTGTTAAAGAACTGGCAGTGCTTCCCAAAAGTGATGCTCTTCTCTAATAGTGCCATTTAATACACGGTTGATGTAAACTTAATTCTGTGCCTGATTTGATTGTGGTGAAGGAATTTTTTACAACGATTATGCAACTTGTGTCTAGCAGAGTAGGTCCAACACCACATATGCTAATTTCAGCTAGTCTTCACACTTTCAGAATATAGAAGTTTTTACAGCCCAGCATGAAGACAACACATAATCATCTTGTACAGAGGCTGAGAGGAAGGGGAAGATGCAGAGGAGCTGTTATAGGAACTGCTAGTATATGTCTTTTCTACTAAAAAGAACTTTCCAAGTAATAAAGATGCTAACTTTTTTTTTTTTTTTCCTTGTCAATTAATTGCTGACCTTTGCAACAGGATTCAAAGTTCACAGTAGTTAAAGCAATCTCACTGCCTTCTATGGCTTTTTGGGTCATGGCAGCAGAAAAAGCACTCAGACTTCTCGCCCTTTCATGTAAGAACTGTTATATCATGTAGGCTTTCTGTTCCTGGGAGGTGATTGCTCTGTTCAAAATCTATTACAGAAATGACAAGCTGAAGCTGTCCGTGCTGTAAGTGTGCTATTCTGCGCCTATTAAGTGTTTGTCAGGCTTTTAGCAGACAGTCTGTGAACTTTAAAAATATAAAATGCTTACATTCAGTGTGGTGAATAGGGGTTTAGCTAAACTACTTTTATTAACATTGACTGAATGCCTGTAGTATTTACACAGTATTTTATGTGTTTGAAGTGCTGGACTAAAATTAATTAATTTTCAGAACACCCCTGTACAGTACTGTAAGTGAGAAACTTGGTGGCTAAATACTATCAGCTGCATTGAAAATGTCCTCACAGGGGTATAATAAAAATGACTGAACAAGGACATTCTAAATTAAAAACTGGTTTAATTTAGGTTAACCTAATTAGCAAGCTCTGACTTTTGTGAGTGTAGAACAGTAGATGACTGTGCTTGATTTTAAGGTTCCTGTCACTCCTGGGCATACTGGGACAGTAGTATGAAAGAAACAATTCTATATTTCTCTGGGCTTGTGGTGCGTAGAGAGGGACGTTGGAAGGTGTGAAGTTTATATGTATGTTAAAAAAACATAGAATAGCAACATACTTGATGATAGACCTGTTGATGTAATTTCAGAAAGGTAGACAGGTACATATTCAAGGCAGCTCACAGTTAGTTCTTAACTTTTCTACTCTGCAATTAACAGCAAAATTTTGGAACTTGGCTTATAGAAAATTGTATGCAAACAACCAAAAGCTGACACCATCCAAAAGGGCTGATTGTTTGAAATATTAAACACTTGCTTAATAGTGCTTAAGTTCCAAGGAGCCAACAGTGCATTGTAAATCAGTGCTGTGTGAGAGAGCTGCATCTCCGCTGCTCAGTCCCCATCAACAAGTAAAAAACATTGTTTTCCTGGAAATTGAATAACTAATGCTGTAATAGTCTAGAAATTAAAATAACAATAATAATAATAAAAAGCAAAAACAAAGCAAGCAACTTATATCCCGCCCTCAGTTGTCCATAAACGCATTACTAGCAGAGAGCAAAAAGAAGAAATAAAGGGGGAAAAAAAGGACAATTCCTACACTGAAACATCTCTGCTTTTTGCTATTAAAGATAAAAGGGAAACAGAAGAATCATTCTTTTTTAGTAGGCAGAAGGAAAAACAATGCCCAACATGTAGTTTCAGCTACTCAGACCCTTTCCCTTTTTAAACTCTTTATAAAATGATTTTTTTTTCTTATTAGTGTTTAAAAGATGCCATGCCTGGAAAACTGTCCTGTCAGTGTCCTGTATAGTCTGTGCTGCATTCAGTACAATGTTTTTGTCTTGTTTTACTTTGATGTGCATGTCTAGATGTGATATTTTTTTGTTGTTGATTTCAAACTCATTTGCAATGTGTTGTCTTTTTGCTAGCATAACAATTGAAATGGCAACTGCAGTGTCTTTGAAATGAAACGGAAACAATGTGGAACTGCTGATCAGGTCACAGCAGTGTTTTTCTCAGTGAGGAGGCCTTTTATTTTTGTAATGAAGAACAGTGGTGACATGATGTGCGGCCCAGTTGCTTAAGTCTGGTCTTTGGATTTCATGGCAGTGTTTCACAGAAATGTTTCACTGCCCTGGAGGCCTTGCCCTGGTGGCAGGGGAAGGAGCTGAGCTGTATGATGGCAGCACCAGCTACTGGCTGAGAGTGGAGCTAGGCAAGGGAGTGGTGACTTCTTTGGGAAGTGTTTTGGGGACATGGGTCTGTGTCTCTGTCTTCTACCTCATCTTCTCTTTGTTGCATGGAATCCTCAAACATCAGAGGAGTATAGATAGTTGTTGTTATTGTTTTTCTGACCGTTTCTTGCCTTTCCCCTTACCTCTTCCCCGATGAAGGAGCCCTCTTTTCTTCTTTGGAGTTCTCATTTAGTTCTCACTGCTGTAGAGAGGGAATAAAAAGGAACAAGTCCTAACCTGACTTCTCCTGCTGTAAGGAATAGAGTGGAATGAGATTTCAGAGCAGACCGTGAGATGACTGCAGTGGACAGTGCAGTGGTTTCAGGTCTTGCTGTTGACCAGGGATGGTGGAGCTGGCAGATACATGAACAAGTCATAGTTGTGTGTGGCTGCATGGCTTTCTCTGGCGCCTTCTGTCACAGAACTATTGTAAGGAGCTAGCTATGCATTTTACAGACTGGTCAAGGAAATACTTGATTAGCAGCATATATATAGCTTAACAGGTAGAAACTTCATTAACATGACTTTGTAGGCTGAGGAGGTCACTGTGCGATTGATTAGGGAAAAGTTTATCAGCACATATAATCTTTCCTTCTGTATTGGCTTATGACTCTTGTAGCCACTTCCTCCTCTGTTGCTAAAGATACACATGAAAGCTGTAGATGGAGAGCATCATTTTATTGGTTAAAAGAAAGTTTATCTATAGTTATTTCTGAATGATTTTGTGAGAGAGAGAAAGGTCAATAGATTTTTGCACACTTCACCTAATTTAGCCTGTCTTATGAGCAAGCTTTGGCTTCATGAGAGCTATTAGAACCTAAGGGCTTATGCAAAATGGCTCAATTGAGAAATCGTTCAATGTGAAAGAAATGTGTGTCTGTGGCTGCATAAGTGTGTGTGTGGCTTTTCTTTTAGAGCAGCTAATTTCACTCAGTGGGGCAATCAAAGCAAGGTATGTGGAAACTTTCTTTAAAGAGAAAATCATGAGGGGAAAAAGAAAAAAAAAAAACCACAATAAAAAAATACAACCGTCCAAAACATTCATTGGATCAAGCTGACATTTCTGACAAGGATCATCATATATTTGGACGAGTTCAGTATTGGAATTTCATTTCTTCAGCGGGGCAGTACTTGTACTAAGTACTGGGTGATATTTTTGTTTTCAGCATGTTCTAGTAGCCTTATATTCTTAGATGGAAATGGGAAAACACAGAAGCCAAGAAATAACAGAACAGTAGGAGGGGAAAATGTTTTCTAATCTGACGTACAGCTGGAGAAATGTTAAAAGGTTTGGCTACTTAGAGCAGAACAAATCTGAAATCTTACAGCAGCAAAATACTTGAGGCTCTGAGACTGTAATTCTCTAAATTACAGTGCTGAAAGCCAGTTTATGCTATTATAGTATTGAATGTTGTGCATGAAAGCATTTCTTATAATAGAAAAAATGTTACTGAAGGTTATTCCTGCTGCTGCAGTAATTATCTTCCTTTATTTTATCTTTGTCTAGATGACTCTAAAAATAATACCAAAAAAAATTCAGTCAATAAAGTATAATCTTTATAAAATTAATTATTTACAGGAACGTGTACCTTGGAATGCCTGAATTTTTATTTATACTTTGCATTTTATACAATAAGATCTCTCAGAAATTGAATCTTTTAGACCCTTTCTCTTGATCACAGTTTTCTTATGATTTCTAGTTACTGTACGTCTCCCAAGAAATCAGAACTGGGATGTAAGTGAATATTTTAGTTGTTTCAGTTAAACAACAGACAAAACCAGTAAGACAGATACATTTAATTTTTTAAAAAATATATTTTCTGGAAAACAAGATCTCTTTTATAAATAATTTCACAGTGAATTGAGTTTGCATCATAATATCCCCTTGACAGTGAATATTAAAGTTCAAAAGATAATTTCTATCAGCTGACCATAACTACATTTTGAAATGGGTTAAGTGAGTGCTTAAAAAATAAAACATGTCATTTTATTGAGGTTGATGAGAGGTAGTGTTCTCTATCTTTATAATTCAAGCTATTATGTCAATTTTACTACTGCTAACCCTGCAAAACAGGTACAGTACAGTCATGGGAGACTGAACTGGTTCATACGTCACCTAGAGAACTGCTAATGAATTTCCAGCTGCCAAATTCTTCCTACAAATTAAAAGCATTGCATAATTTCACCTTGTTTATGTTACTCTTTAATATTCTGCTTTGGCATTTTATTTCTAATGAATCTGCTTGCTGCTCCAAAGCCTCACTTTTATGTCTATGTTCTGTTCAAAATGGTGGTCTGGTACATTAACTTTAAAGGTTACTGTTTTGGGCTGAGTATAATCTTATGCTTGTCTTGTTGAGGTCTTTTATGGTTAACACTGCATAATGTAAATGTCACTTTGTTGGAATTAGCCACCAAACTTTTGCTACCATTCACTGCAGCGTAAGCTTCAAAAAGGGAACAGCGGTCTGCAGATGCCTGGTTGATTTTTATGGAGCTAAGAGAGGAGTAGCTTTTTTTTTTTCTTTTTTTCTTTCTTTCTTTCTTTTTTTTTCCTTCTGAGCAGATTTGATCTGGCTTAGAGTATAAACCTAGAACCAAATGCATTCACATTTGCTTTTCCAAGAGGGAAAAGATTCTTCATTTCTGGTTGAATGGCACGTGCTTAAACAACTGTGACAGATTAAGGAATACATCTACATCCAATCGTAAGTTCCTCTCTTCTATGAATAGTGTCTTTGATTGCATCCATCAGTGTGGATTAGAACTTTCACTCTGTAGCAGAAAGTAAACTGTGCCTGAGGAACTGGAATAGGGACAGAATGAGAGTTGTCAGAAATAGATAGCAGTAAGAAACTTTGTAGAAGATGGATTGCTTGAGGCATTCGTTCTTTTTTACTTAATTTCTTTCTCTCTATGGCTGCAGCATGGAAAACTGTAACAGAAGAGTGAGAATAAGTGCATCAGGTTTGTTTTATGAGACTTTGCTGTTGAAACATAGGAGGTTTTCTGGGACTGGAATTCAGCTGCTCCAGGGAGAAATAAAGGGCAGACAGAAACTGGCTTGCCTGCACTGTGTACCTACCTGTGTAGGTAACAGCCTCACGATCTCTTCCCATATTGTTTTTCTCTCTTCTTCCAAACATATCTTGAGTTTCATAAAACATAAGAGATTGATTTGGATTGGAAGGGACCATACTGACCATAACTTCCAATCCCCCTGCCATAGACAGAGAACCTCCAGTTTGACCAGATTCCCCAGGGGCCTATCCAGCCTGGCCTTAAATAGTTCCAGGGATGATGGGGCATCCACAACTTCTTTGGTCAGCCTGTTCCAGTGCCTCACTGCCCACATAGTGAAGAATTTCTTCCTAATATCTAATTTAAATCAACCCTCTTTAAATTTAAGGCCTTTACTCCTTGTTCTATAGAGATAGGATTCCTTGATAGTCACTCCCCAGGTTTCCTGCAGGACCCTTCAATTATTGGAAGGTCACAAGGGTTCCTTCCCAGATCCTTCTCTTTTCCAGGCTGAACAATGTTGGCTTTTATTTGTAAGGGAAGCGCTCAAACCCTCAGGTCATCTTTGTGACCTTCTTCTGGACTTGCTCCAACAGAATCATAGAATCACAGAATAGTCAGGGTTGGAAGGGACCTCAAGGATTGTGAATCTCCAACCCCCAACAGGTCCATGTGCTTTTTGTTCTTGGGCCCCAGGGCTGAATACATCACCACAGATGAGAGCCTCATGAGAGTGCAGTGGAAGTGTGCAATCATCTCTTGCCCTGCTGGTCATGCTGCTTTTGATGCAGCTAAGGATGCAGTTGCCTTTCTGGACTGCAAGCACACACTACTGGCCCTTATTTTGTTTCTCATCAACCAGCACCTCCAAGTCCTTCTTCTCTCAATGGATTCTCTGCCCTGCCTGTACTTGTGCTGGTGAACGTAATTGAGGTTGAGAGTATGGAGGAGACTTGAATAATTCAGTATTAGTTCTGGAGTCTGGGATAGAATTTCACTGTCCAAGGAAGAGGGTAGGAACTAAGTGGTCATTGTGCCAGTGCAGTGCAAGGGGAATATGTTCATGGCTGTTGTGCTGCTCTCCAAAATAAAGACTCTTCACTAGGAAGACTGCAGTGGCAATCTTCTCCGGCTTTCCCTTTCTGGCCTAAGCTTTTAAAATGAGTACCAGACTGGTGATTCTTTGTTCAGAAGAGCTAAAAGCACCTGGTTTTATGAAATCTGTTGAAATATAACAAGGATTTAATTTATATTGAGAAGTTCCTCAAATAAAGGGTCTAATTAATCATAATAATCTCCAACTTCTTTATCTCTGCAATGTGGAGTTTTGTACCATCTTTGTCACTGTAAATCCATATCTGCAAAAATGCATGGTTAAGTGCATTATTCTTCCTGTGTTGTTGAAATTTCTTGATTGGCTGTAGTTGAAGTACAGTTTTTCCATTTGTGGATTTTTTATTTTATTTTTTTAAATATAAATTGTAAGTAGATAAGCTACTGAAAAGCCCATGAAATGTAGGAAGAATACTTGAACAGTATTCAGTTTTAAGAGAGGTCACTCTGTACTGGTGAGAATTTCGGAAGTGTTAGGACACATGTCTCTATTTGAATATTCCATTTATTTTTCTTATGAAATCACTCTCCTAAATGCTAAGGAGTAATTTATTTGTATATCAACAAAAGTTACCAAGGTCCTTTGCTGGCTTTCCAATCATGAATAGGGGTGAAAGTAACACTACAATTCCAAGGTACTTTGTACAGGAGTTTGGACATCACACCAAAGAAGTTCTCCATCTCCCACAGTGGGAGGATGAAAACAGAAAGTAAATCTGTGCCCATAATTACCTGTTAGAAAAAAACAAAACAAAACAAAACAAAAAACACACCAAGAAGCCTAAAACTAAAGACGTCTAATTATAATTAATTGAAAAGGTTTTCTGCAGAAGCTAGTAGCTGTGATTTGCATAAATTCTCATTAAGGTGAATAATATATTTTCTTCAAGATTCATTAAACAAGCTTTAATCAGTTGAGCTTGAAAAACATCGCCATGAAACTTCAGTTTAAAAAGTCATTACACAGCATCTGAAATAAGTTCTGAAAAATTACAAAAACATATCCAGGAGACATCAGCATCCTTCAGACAGTAAGAAGCCATGTAATAAACACCAAGAGAAAGGGTGGGTTCTTGTCACTGGCTCTGTGTTAATTCAACAAAGGCATAACATGCCTGGTGGGAAAGAAGCCTTGCGTGCAGTATCCAGAGTAAGATATCTGCAAACTGGATTTTCTTTCAGTTTCAAGGAGAAAACCTGATTAACTGACAGGTATGCTACATGTTGCAGTGGCCAATGCCTCTGCATTATTCCTATGCTCTACTGCAGTTCTTCTTCTTACTTTAAACAGCTAAGCTGAGCAAGCCATAAAAATATGTGCGTACATAACCAAAATATTTTTATGCTTTTCTATCCATGTATGTTTTTCAGGATTAATTCAGATGCAGTCATTCAAATCACAGGTTATAACTGTTTTGATGTGTTGACTTTACCCTGAGCTTAATGAACAACTTTTGCTGATGAGTTAGTCTGTTTGATGATGGGAGCTGAATGAAATTCAGCTAAGAGCAACCATTATCTTCTCTTGTCAGCCTTCTGGGTAGCAGGAGAGGTAGAGTGGCAAAAGTCTCTGCAGTTCTTGGCAATGCCTTCCTCTCTGTACTTAAAGTCCGGAAAGACGTAAGCTTTTTTATTTTCAACATTCTACAAATAAATAATAATTCTGTTTTACTAATTGATTTTTGCTATTATTGGGTAGTGCAGTGGATTCCTTTCTTGACGCTTGGTGAGCAGTTGTGCTTTTGTAATCTTTCTGTTTCAGGAGCCAAATTTAATGTTTGAGATGTTAGTACTGAATCAGTTTTCTAAAGCAGCAGTTCCTAAGTTTCACTATGTGCATATATACACTCCGGTAATTTATGGCTTGCTTCCAAATGGCATGCAGCTAGACTGGAACTGGTGCCACTGGAACTGTACTGACACCCTTTTTTGTGGTACCTGGCCAAAGAAAAGAACATATACCTTGAGTCCCTGTTTTAAAACAATTTGCTTGCTGCTTTCTTCTATTCAGTATTTACAGTGGGACATAACAGAGATGAGGCCATGAATATAGGATAGATCGGGGAGACTACTATTAGTGAGTTCTGAAAACTTCACTTTCTTTATCAGATTCAGTTTAACACTTGGCTGTCTTTGAGAGAGAGCTTTTGTGGTGAAAGCACCATTGGCAAGAAAGAGTAGGCCATTAAGTACAGCTTTTGTATGGTATTTACCAGCAAGTTTTAATTGTACTTTTCCCACTCATCTTTAGGTGCAGCACTTTTTCCTTGCAAGTTTCTCATTTGAGACAGCCCGGCTGCACAGATATTAATAGGGTACACAGATATTTTCCTTTGTTAAAGATACATTAATTCATGATTACTTTTTCGGCTCTGGAGTCTGGATTTAGATACAGACTGTTTATTTAGTAGTAGGGTGTCTTTAAAAGTACTGGCAAACGCAAGTTAGCATGATTTGAATATTCAGAATATTTTTCTAACAGACCCATATCACCATGACATTCAAGATTGTATGTTAGCTCTGGGAGGTGCTTGATGTGAGCCTGGAGAAGAAAAGAAAGAGATTTATGTATGTATTTATTTATTTACAGTATGATGTCTTGAAGTACTTTTTTTTTTGTCTTCTGATAATTGTCGCCTTTATTTCCTACTTTATTATATTGGACAGCCTGTGTTTTAGTATATATTTCTTTTGGCTTTGAAACAACATTTAAGTTCTTTATCTTATTATTGCAATTAAACTGCACCCAAAACGTTGTATGTCTTATCTGTAGAGGAAAATGGACATTAAGATATCTCCAGATAAACCCTGTTTTAATCTCTTTTCCCTTGTTTCATTTTTTTGATACTTTTACATTTTGTTTAAAGAGCTAGTAAGCCAAAGCTGACTGGTATTAAGATTTGGTCAAACAGTTCCTCTAAGTATACTGGGAGGTCTTTAAGTGATGGGTGGCCCAAAATCCAAAATCACCATTCTATTCAAATAAACACACAAAGAAAGTATATGCAGGACCTTTAACTCTTACAGGAGCTTGGCTGTGTGCCATGCTTCTGACTGAATGGAATTGCTGATTTCAGGGTTGCCTGGGGCCACAACCACAAATAAGCATATATATCTCTGGGGTCATTGAAACCAGTTTTATTATTTTCATAGCTATTGGAAATAAGTCACCTGGCTTGATTTATACATAAAATTGCAGAGTATCAACCCGCAGAATTGACCTTTAATTTAAAACTTTCATCTGTTTTGTTGGCTTGCAACAGTGGCCTGTGATATTGAAATAACAGAAGCTTATGTTTCTAGAAATATGATTTTATCTTTCTCAGTAGTTGATGGCTGAGCATTCGCTGTGAGTTTGGGATTCAAGTCAGGTGCCTTCACATGAAAAGATCTTCATAGTTAGCACTGCTGCAGCTTCCAATTGCACTTGGTTCTCGATGGTGAGATGGCAAACCCGTAGCACACCTGGAAATGTGAGGATGGCTTCTTGGGTTTCCCTTGGGCTTCCAGCAGCTCTTGTGAGCATCATCTTCTGTCTCTCAGTGATGTCTACGCGCTTTTATTCTACAGTTGAACTGAGAAAGAACTAGAGGGGGTGATAAAGTTGATTTGAGTGAGATATGCGTGTCTTATTGCATGTGACATTTGAGTAAAGTCTTCTAAAAGACTTAGGTATCAGTGTCTTACTACTTCACTATTCCTTTAAAACTCATCAGGATAGCATAGTGATCTTCACTGAAAACTGAACAGACCTTAAGTGCTACACTGTCTTAGTGGATGAGACAGGTACATTAGATAGCTGTATTTACTGACTATATAATAATTAATTTCTCAATATGTTAGGAATCTAGTATATTTGTGATACATGCACAGCATGATATTATTCTGAACAAATAATTTCCTGTGAAAAGAAACAAATCTTGAATTCCCAATAAATTTGTAGCGAGATGCAATGTAGAACCCCAGAAAAAAAGAAGCAAATCCTGTAGAGCAGAAACTGCTTATACCTTATGTTACTTAGATTGGTTTTATTATGCAGAAATAAATACATCCTGCTGTTTTACATGCTCTGGCCAGCTATCATTTTCTTCATTAAACTTTCAGTGGCTTACTATATCATGGGAGACAGCGAAGAGGGAGCTTGACACCCGTAGAGGTAACGGGAGCTTGACTCCTGTAGAAGTAACGTTCCCAGATTCTTTCCTTTGAGGTAGTAGATATGCACTGTAGTTTATGTAAGGATCCAAAAGGGATCTTTCTTTGGGGAGTTGGGGGAGACATTGCAATACTCTTTCTTAAATGATCTGGGTAATCAACACATTTAGAATTCTAGTAGAAAACCAACTCCCTTCAAACATAAGCATGTGAAGTTGAAGTTTCTCTCCAACGTGAAATTTTCTATATTTTCCATCCTTCTGTGAGAAGCTGAAGAGAATATATTAGCCTTGTCAACAAATGCTGCACTACACCACTCACCATTTCTTTTTGCTGTCTGAAAATGTTGACCAGTCTCTCTAGGCATGCGTTCTCTGATTCCTTTGGATCTCTTCTGCTCTACTCTGTTGCATGCCTCTCATAATCTATCCAAGGCTTTTTTTCCATGTCTGAAGTTTCTTCTTACCCTGATCTCAACCAGTCCTGCTCGTTTAAGGACTGAAGACAGAATGATTACTGTCCATTAGTAGTGCCAGAATTTAAGAGAGGACTTAACAATTTCTGTGTTACCAAAATATTGTGTGTGAATTGTTTCCCCTACAAAACATTTCTGTGTTTGATATGGACTACTGAAAGAAGCCAACCTTTTTGTTCTTTTTCTAGAGCTCTCAGTAATTTTTATTCATCGTGTTCTCTTCTATTGACTTTCCTCTGTAGGTCTCTTTAGGCAGAACTTAGAGCTGTCATTGTCAGAAAGGCCAGTTATGAAATGCCATAACCTTTTGCAGCATTCGTTCTTCAGTTACCAGGAAAAAGTGCAGATCTCTGTTGTTTTGCTCTCAGGGGTGCTTGGACTTAAATGTTACAGTAGGAAGTTGAGCCTAATGCTGAACTATTGGCTCAGTCTTCCCACAGATCTTCAGGCCTTCCTTTCTTAGAGGAATGCTTCCTAGGAAAGCTAAACCCGCTTTAAAAAAAAAGCACTTAAAATGGACACGCAGACCACCAGAGGAGAAAAGTAGGAGTGGATTTGCTAGCATAGAGCTGGGGAGACTGCTTCTGTTCTATGCTGATTTTCTTTTTATAGTTCAGCTTAACTTCATTTGGCTGCAATGGTCTGGGCAGGAAGGTTGATCTTGTACTCAGTTCTAGTATCTAGTAATGGCTTCAGTTTCCCTGAATTGCTGTCTGAGATCATTAGTATTTGCTACCTGACTCCCAACAAGCTGCTCTAAAGCATAAGAAGGAATGATTTCTGGTTGCTTTGTTTTTATGCTTGGGAATCTAAAAAGTCTACTGAAAAACTATAAATCTTATGCCAATTGCAGTTGATTACAGAACAATACTGGTTGCAGTGACATAAATTGGAGGTTTTTCCAATGCTAATGTGGATTAATGCTAATATAACAGAAATCAGAATTTGATCCTGTGTGTTCTGATAACATAATTTAACTAATTTGCCATTTTCTGGATTTTTGTAGCTCAGTCTTTGACAGCATCCAGTAAAATCCTCAGGAGTATGCTTAGTGCAGGCTAGCATGTAATGGTGACTGTAAAGTCTGTGTTTTCTTTAACAGAATAACTGTGATTAGTCCTTTTATGCCAATCTCAAACTGTTATCTACTAGTTGGATGCTCTTAACCACAAGAAATAAGATAAAATTTATTTTACACATTGCTATGAACTTCTATTTCTAGTGTTTCACACTTGCTATGTTATGCCACAAAATTTGTTTTACTCAGATGAGTTCCTGCATCTGGGACTCAATAGACTATTGAGACGCAAGGATGAAGCAAGTCAATAATACTCATTTTAACCTTTTCTCAACACCTTTCAAATGAATGGATGCTGGTCTGCCCTTTTAAAGTACACTGATGAAGGACATCTGCCAGTTCTGGATTATTTTCTATTGAGTAGATTTTTATTTTCCCCATATAAGGTTTTGACTTAACTGTGGTGAGTTCCATTTTATTCTGCTTTGAAAAAAAAAAAAGGCTTCCAGGAATTTTTCTGACATATCTTCTGTGGCAAGGCGTAAAGGTCAACTTCATCTTTGTACATCATAAATGGTTTCTTTAGCCTCTATATCATTCGTTGGAATTAGAATCCTATTCTGAGAAAAGGAAAACTACCTTTTTTTTTTTTCTTCTTTTTTTCCTTTTTAATTTTTAGTTTTCTAAAAAGATGCCTTAAATATTTTGGTTGATTCACTGATGAGTAAACTGTTATTACAGAGAAATGTAAACCTTGGGTTTTACCTTAAGTATATGTTAACATATCTTGCTGGGTTTTTTTTTCTTTTTTTTTTTCATCATATTAAACATGCTTTGTTTTGTGTGTTAGTTGGTATTTCTCTTTTTTTGTTCTCTGTTTCACCAAAACAACAATGCATCAACTTTGATTCTTCTGTGTAGCTGGATTTTGGAGCTGACAGAATAACTAATCACCAGGGAAGACCCATTTGATCTCCTAATATTATTTAGTGTATTGCTGTAAATAATGCTATCACCACAGTCCCTTGATAGTTCTCTTTATCTCCTACCCACCCACTTATACATATATACATTACACACATATATATACATATATAATAGTTTAAAAGGATAGTGTATGTAAATTATGCTGTGTCTCAGAAGTATCTTCTCTACTTAGTATTTCTATAGTTATGTGTGTCCATGTTCCTGTCTGGTCTTTTCAATACTTCCCTAAAAATAAGTCAGCTGCCCAAAGGTTCTTTCAGGATTTAAATTTACAGTGCAGAAGTGTGTGTATAATATAGGCATAATTACTTAGTTTCCCTGAACTTTCTGAAACGGCTGTATAAATAAATAGATTTGAATTGAAAAATATGTGAATTATTAAGAGTTAAATTACTGAGCCTTGTTTCTTCAATATAGTTTGCCACGTACTGAAAAGAACAAGAGAGGTGTTACAGGACTGGTGTATAACTGATACGCTCTTCTGTAGCGGTACAGAAGGTGTGCCTCGTTTTTCTTGTAATGGCTTAAAATGTACATGTTTTGAGAAGGCTTTATGTATATTCAGTAGATGACTTGTCAGAAAATGTAGTTTAATGTCTGTCTTATTAAAGTAGCCAAGATTCTCAACGTTTCCAGTGTAACTGCTATTTTCTCAAGCCTTAACACATCTGTCCTTTTCCTTAGAGATAATTGTACTGTTGTGAGTAGCTGTATGGTGAAGTCACAAAATTATTTTTTTCAAAGGCAAGTAGGAAAAAGAAATAGGCTAGTGCCATGCTTTACTGTGGAACAGTAAATCTAATAAGGCCTGCTGGGCCTGCTTTTATCATCTAAAATAGATTTGAAAGGGCAGCAGAGGTTCCAATTATAAATTCTGACCATGTTTCAGAAGCTTGGAATTACATTTTCACAGGTAGATGTATGTATGTGTGTATGTGTCTCTGTGTTCATGTGCTTGTGTAAAATAAAGAAATAATCAGCTATTGCCAGGCAGTAGTTTAGCACTGAATAATATTTGTAAAGAATAGCATTGCTTGTGTAATTGAGAGAAGATGTTGCCAAATAAATACTGAATATCTTGAAGTCTTAGAGGAACAGAACTAGCATTTTTTTGTTGTTGTTGTGTATTGTAGTTGGGAGAGATGTTATCTTATGAAACAGATGTGAGAAAAATGAAGCATTTTCTGGTTTAGTAATTCAAGTATTTTTTTTCAATAAATATTGCTTCATATACCTGCTGTTGTGGTGAAAAAATTCAGGGAGCAGGCACAACGACAGTGCCTCTCTTCTCTCTGTGTGCTTATCTGCTACCTCCTGAGAGGAGTCTCATGGTATCCCGTTGTTCAGCAGCAGAAAGTATTAATTACTTCTCTTGCTTCCATGCAGCTTGTTTTTTGCATGTATCTGAATAATGTCAACCAGCCAATTGATATTAGGGTTTCATGCTTAATGTAGTCTTCTGTTTGTTATATCAGGAAAAAGTCTGAACTGAGAGGGAGTGAGCTTCACTTAGGGTTAATATTAAGGCCAGATTCTTTCAGCATGAGGATGCACTTAGAAGTGAAAGGGCTTATAGAATGGAGAAAGGTTCTCCACTGAAGCCTTGATGGTTAGTTTTTGAAATATTTATGTTCCTGGAGGAAAAGATTTTTCAGGCCATCTCAACCTTCTTGTAACCAAAATGTTTTGAACCTTTAGTTCCTTAAAGTTTTCAGAGTTCTTTTAGTCAATAAGAAAATCAATGCTTGCAGTATGCCTCAGTATAGGTAAAGCAGTGCTTGACAGCAGTCAGTGTTGTATGTAGCTACCACCACCTGTTTAGAATGGCTTTCCTTCAGAATAACGCTGCATCTTCAGTTGCAAAGTTAGAGAAGTCTAGAAGGCTGCAGCCAATGCAGATCAATGCTTTTAAAAGATACTGTACAGTTTAGACAATTACTGGGAAGTCTATATACTTGGATACAGTATATTTACCTATTATGAAACAGTGACATTTTTGAGTTTGTGGTTTGAAATTTATTGTTTCTTTTTTTACTGCTTTTTTTTCCCATGTGCTTCGTAAGCACACAAATGTATAATATCATTGTCTCATGAATCTTTCCATTCTGCTTATGCCTAATTCAGAAAAGTATCACCAAAAATGTTTTATGAGAAAAACACTGCTTACTGTCCTGTTACATGTAGTTCATATTTGTTCTGGTACACAGCTTAGGTTGGCTATGATATTACTGTGAATGATCGGTAATAATCCAAAATCTGTAAATAATATTAATACTTACATATATATTCTCTGTTGCTAACCTGTTATTAACTCTGTTAATAGTTTTCACTACCAGTTTCCAAGATGGGAATATTGTCTTCCATACATGAGCGCTGAGTTTGACGCATTCAGGTATTTCTACAGTTAGAAAAAGATTGGCATAAGTTAGCTAGGGACTAGTTTACTGGCACTACATTTCCCTTTTGTGATGTTTTCATTTAATTAGTGTAAAATATGATTTGAATGTAGGTGTTCTTCTGCGGCCTCTTTAATACATGTAGTCCTGTTCTTAGAGCCAGCAACTCAGGATCCAATAAATAACTAGCTTAGCTAGTTGTTTCCCATCTGAAAACAGCTGAGTTATTGTCCATTCCTTAGAGATTCACCTAAGAAAATTTGTTCTTCAGAGAAACTAAAAGCTGCAACCTGAAACCCAGAGGATGCATAGAATTTGGTCTCCTGCAGGTGTCCCCGCTCAATATACAATATAGGTACCTCTTTTTGAAAACCAGCATGGATAAAATTTTATAGCCTGCTGGTATTGTAGATACATTCCACTTTCACAACTGTTGAGAAGGAATGAACTTTAATATGGAACTTGTAAGATATAATAGCTGCCAGAAATATGCAAGAATGGTAAATAGTTCCCTCGAGTCTGTAATTAAACATTTAGATGAATGAGCTTTCACATACTTAATGCTTATTACTCTTAAGTCATCTCTATGGACTAGATAGTGCTTTCTGATTTATTATTTTTAGTTATCAATATAGATTGCATGTATATTTTAGTCTTTGGGCAAGTATGAGAATTATCCAAGGTGTGACAACCTCTGTTGTTAGCCTGATATCTGACCTCATGCCTGCTGAACAGATCACCTGTAAGTATTTTGGAGGGGCAGACTCAGCTGTTGTATATTCAGGGGATGTGAAACTGTTTGTACTCTGTAAAGGAGGCTCAGGCTGTGTTTTCAAGCTTGTTGTCTCTACAGGTAATGTAAAATATTCTAAGCCTCTTTAGCATGACTTGTTGAGATTTACTGTAAAAATGCTATAGGGTGCTTTTCCATTACTAACTTTGAAAATGGAGTATTCTAAATATTCTGAAATGATTTTGAGGAAAACCTAGGAACAACCTCTAAATAGAGACTTGCCAGTCCATCACTGCCTATCTATTTTATGTGAGAGAAGACTGGGCAATAGCTTCCTTTGTGCACATTTGGGAGTTCTCCTTTTTCTTAAAAGTATGTCCTGTACTTCAAATGCTGATGTTCGTTTTCAGCATATGGGGACCATTAGCGATATTAAAGCTGGACATATGGCTTAATGTGTTAAATCACTTTAGAATGTTGCATCTGTTTTTTTACCCTGGTGTTAACACCTGGATCAGTTTAGCACTAGTGCAGAAGTTCAGGACATATAGAGCTGTTAATTTTAAAAACATCTGGGCTTTTTTGTGTGTATGCATATATATGTGTATGTATGAACTGCTCGGTCTCTGCTATTATTTGAGTTTGATGAAAAACATCTTACTTGAATTGTACTGAAGGTGCGTACTGATCCACGCAACAAATCAGCAGGAGGCATAGGGAATCTTTTGAGTTGATAAGCAAATGATTTGCCTGTGTAGCTTTTGTCTTTCTTCAGACTTCCATTTTTAAGGTATTGATAGCTGGCTATGATTCTTCCTTCTTCTACTCTCAAACTGATCCATTTGTTGTACTCTGAATGAGATATCTTGCTCTCCCGGGATGCGTGAAATGGGCAGGCATTAAAAATTGACGAAAGCGAGTTCCCTGGCTGAGTCTGCAAGCCTTATCTGAAGCTGCTCGAAAGTAAAAATGCCAGTTGCGTTGGAGCTTTGAAAAATGACTTTCCCTTGTGACCCAGTGCCTTTTAGCAAGAGCAGAGTTTACAGCTCTTTTTAAGAGTGATGAGTGCAGTTGGCGAGTTTCTCTTGTTATGCCCATTAGCAAGATTGGACTAATCTGCAGGACGTAAACTGGAGGTAAACTGTGAGTGAAGGAGAAGGAGAAGACAGGGCTAAAAAGATGTTTTGTACTTTCTTTTATCCCAGAGTCTTTCCTGGAGACAGCAGTTAATAACATTTTCTATCTGTGGAGAGCCCCGGTCACTGTGAGCACAGAAGCATTATAAAGGACATGTCAGCACTGCCTGTCAGGCCGTCAAGAGGAACTGCTTTTAAAATTGCTGTTGAAATCACTGTCTAGGCATCAATATGGCAGCAGAAGTAATAGCTTGTTATTTTAGTAATTAAAGATGAGGCCTTGTCAGCCCGGTTTGGGCTGGGCCATGGCCTGTGGGAGGGCCTGGACTCTGGGCTGTGGGACCAGGAGGCCTTTTACACTTCTAAGAGCAAAGTGGCGGTGAGCTGCCTGACCTCAGATGTTCGTACTCCTGCATCCTCTTGTGCAGTCAAGTCTGTGTTGGCCAGGTGTAGTTTTTATTACATTTTAAAATATGAAACAGGGTGGCAGTTGAAACTTAACTAGCAGCCTGTGTGAGACATGCTTCTTTGCCATAGGAAATATAGTTTCTTCTCCTGTATTAGCTTTTTCCAGTGTCCCAAAGCATTAACCGTACTTTTGTTGTTGTTACATTCAAACCATTAGCAAAAAAATTATCATCTGGAAAGAACTCCTAACTTTTTTTCAAATTCTGTCTCATAGACAATACAGCATTTGATATGACTGGGCCAGTAAGTAAGCTGGAACCAGCAGTTTCTATATTTTTCATGCTGGCAGATATTAGATTCTGTTACATTTACATGCATGAGAAACTACATTTATTTCACAATTGTCTGTGGAATTTCATAGCTAAATACATGGTGATCAATACTGTACCTACAAGGCTTGCTGCTGATTGATTTTTTTAAATGAATAGGACTCAACAGGAAAGGATCAGGCTTGCATCAAGTTTGTTGTTGAGACTG
Source organism: Perdix hodgsoniae (assembly GCA_035772895.1). Taxonomy (NCBI): domain Eukaryota; kingdom Metazoa; phylum Chordata; class Aves; order Galliformes; family Phasianidae; genus Perdix; species Perdix hodgsoniae. The sequence goes on along the minus strand of JAPSGF010000006.1, from coordinate 4,653,403 downwards.
TAAATGAAATTTGACTGAATTCATGCCATCTGAATGTACAATAGGTTTCTTTATAATTTTGAGGAAGACAATTTATTTCTGGCAAGGAAGAACTCAAGGAAATACGCGTTGTGTGGGAGGGACTGGAACAGCGGCTGTTCACTTCGGGGGGGGGGGGGGGACCAAGCTGGTCCTTTCTATTATTAAATGCAGCATGGGGTTGTTTGGGACGTGTGCTAGTATCTTAGCATGCATGTATATACATGCATATAGATGTGTCTTATAGCTGTGTACACTTATTTTTTTAGAAGCGGTTGCATGGCTTCAAGTATTGGAAGTAGGTTCATTTGCAAAAGATACAGTAAAGCCCAGTGATTTAATGGGTGTGACCTGTGTGCCGTCTAGTCTTTTCACATCAGAGTGCTCAGCCTCAGGGAAGGCAGTTGCAGTGGCAGTGTTACTGCCACTTATTTCCTTACTGTTTCCCTGAGAAACAAATGCCATTTGAATTCAAGGTTTCAGCTCTAAATCCTGACATCTGATAGCCATTCTTAGCTCTGCTCACTGTTGAGGAGCCTGTAGTCTTAGATACTGTGCCTTTCTTAGAGAAAGGACTATTTCTAGCCTAACACCTGCTTTACTTTTACTGAATTCCTGTTTTTTTCTTTTATGATTCTGAGAGTGCTACTATAAACTGAAATCACAAACAGAGGACTTAGATTTCAGGAAAGGACTCCTCCAAAGGACAAGATAAATAATGTGAAAACAAAGATCTTGTTTTCTTCCAGTGTTCTTTTGTGACTGGACTAAAATGAGAAAAATGTGTATGGGGTTGAGAAAACAAATATAAGGAACCTGATCCACTGCATAAGCAGAAGTCAAAATGAAAATTTTCAAGCATTCTAGAAGGCATCATCAGATCTTTATAGGATTTAAGCTGACCTCTTTGTAACCTCCATGTGCACAGAGACAAAAGGACATGCAGATAGGAAGCGTGTCTGAAAGCATTACAGCAATGTGCGGTAGACAATGGAAACCTTGAGCTGCATGTCATTTAGGGTATTTGTATGGAGATTCTGTGGCATAGCATATCAGTGTCTCAGTATTTTTCTATAACGAACAAGACAACATTCCTGAAATGAATAGCATAGAAACTGGGATTTGGATGCAGATTGCAAGGTTCTTGTTTCACTGGGGGATGAGAATGTGAATGGAATCTGGGTGAATGAATTTGACTGGTGTGTTTCTGATGTTGGCTTCAATTTCGCACCATTTTTTGCTTCCTCATCTGAACTGAAGCATGATTAATTACAGAAATATTTTTTTTTTTTTGAAAAGGCAGGAAGAGGAATCAATAAAACTAGAGATAAATCGTCTCTCTTGTTTAATATTTTTAATATTAGAATTATGAACTGCCCTCATTCTAAATTACCCTGATAAAATAAATAATAAATGGGTTAAGCTCAATTGTAACAACAAAGCACTTTGAAAGAATTGCTTCATTTTAACTTTGGTTATGAAGACAAGTAATTAATTAAATTCTAGTCATCTTTTTGAACTAAACAGGCCTCACACCTTCTACAGCATAAATTTGAAATGCAAATGATTGGATTTGTAAAGGGGACAGATTTTTACAGTACTGAATAAGATGTGCAGACTGCTAATGGCTGGCACCAGTCCTTGCCAGGGTGGTTGGGAACAAAAATGCTGAAAACTGCACTTTTTTTTTCCCCCAGTCAACCTGACATAGGCTGGAATTCTTAAGCTAATACAACGTAAAAAATATTTTTTTCTAAATCATAGTTATAAAAAATAGAAAGACGTATAATCTCCTGCAAAATACTCTGCTGCCTGCCTTCAGCAAGATGTTAACTGAAAATTGCTGTCAGTCAAAATATGTATGAGAAAGTTGTGGGAGTGCCCATAACACCAGAAATTTGCATGCTCCTACCAACTTCTGTTTATTGTTCATCCACGTCAGTGAGATTCATTCCAACATCTAAATTAAAATTTCAGTATAAAGGGCCAGTTGGGGCTTTAGTTCTCAGTTATTGGAGAATCAGTTGTTTCAACGGTACTGTTTGTCAGTTTTTCATATTTCTTTTACATTTTAATTATAACTCATCAAATCTTAACCAATTACTCCTGGGTTAGACTCAGACGAATGCCACTGAAGAGTGTTTTAATTTAATGGAAGCAGAATAACATCTGTTTCTAATGTTTTAAAAGCCAATTTATATGGAAATTTTGCTTTAGTGAAAAGTCAATAGATGTGGACTTCTCTAACATCTCCTGTAGAAATTAAAAACTTGGATTAAAACAACATCAAAACAATGCCATTCTTTCTTGTTGTAGCAATGTGATTACATTTTCACAGCTCTTCATTTGTATTCTTTTTGTTCTATTGAAATGAAGTTTTTACTTGTCTTTTGTAGTCGAGCTATCAAGACAAACCAGGACCTTCTGCCAGAGACGCCATGGATCCATATATTCTACAATGACTTCTGGGGTACACTTCTCACTCACAGTGGGAGCCACAAGTCATACAGACCTCTCTGCACTCTCTCCTTCCGCATCAACCATGCCATGGGAGGGATGGACCCATGGGGTTACCATCTTGTAAACATCCTGTTGCATGCTGCAGTCACAGGCCTTTTCACAAACTTCTCCAGGATCCTCTTCGGGGATGGGTACTGGACCTTGATAGCTGGTTTGCTGTTTGCATCTCATCCGATCCACACCGAAGCCGTAGCGGGGATAGTGGGGAGGGCAGACATTGGAGCCTGCCTCTTCTTTTTGCTTTCCCTGATGTGTTACGTGAAGCATTGCTCTACAAGAAGTTCCTCAGCTAGAACTTGGGGCTGGATCTTGGGAGCGGGACTGTGTGCTGGATGCAGTATGCTGTGGAAGGAGCAAGGAGTGACTGTTCTGGCAATTTCAGCAGTGTACGATATCTTTGTGTTTCATCGGCTGAAAATGCATCAGATCATTCCTGCTTTATACAAGGTGAGTCTCCCTTTTCTTTCCCATAAACTGTTAAAAAAGTCTCTGTTAATTAGGTGTTAAATGAGTTTTGAAGCACAGAATAATTCTCAGTAGTTTAGTCAACTCTGAAAAATAAGCACAGATGTCTAATACTGAAAGTATTGTTAATTCAGTTTAGTAAGGAGTTTTTACGTTTTGTTTGAGCAGTGTGCTATTACCCATTGCTATTACTTGACACTGGGGATGTATTTCTTTCATTACTTTATTTGCATCCAGAAGCTCCCTCCTTATTCTGTTTACCATCAAGCACTGGATGTATGGCTGACTTGCAAAGAATACATAAATGCTGTAATCCTCTTGTATCTTGCTAACTTAGCTTAGTTTGGTCAAGCAGGCAAGAGCAGCAGTTTATACCATCTGCAGGCTCCCTGATGCAAAGAGAACTTTTCATTGTTCTAGTTTAACAGAGATGCACAAAACCTGGCAGCATGTCTTTGGCATGCATTTCTTTTTTCCCCCAGCAAGAGCTGTGACACAAATGTTTTATTGGCTTACCAAGCAAAGTATTGCTCATTTTTTAACTTCTAGCCCACAAGCAAGCAAGTGTAATAAGCATAAATAAATAAAGCCGACCCAAAGCCCCTGTCTGTCTTCTCCCCAGAGTTCATGTATTTTAGTGGCACCCATATACGCTAGCTGAAATCAAGACTTGATCACATTAGTCGCCATACAAATGAAAGAGCTGAATGAATATATGTAACTTTATTTCAGTGGGTTGATTTTCCTTCAAAAAAATGCTGACTTAACAAAAGGAAAATGCTTCATGGGGACACCCGTTGCCTCATTTTTTTAGTGAGACGTAACTAAGTATAGAAATAAAACAGGGCTTTGAAGTCTGTTTCAATCACATTGATTTTAAAATCTGACTTCTCACACAAATTAATCTAAAATAAATTCTAGTTTTATAAAGTTATTATTTTAGCTCGTAGAGTGTAGAATGCATTCTACGAATAACATACAATGAAAATAGAGTCAGAAAAAGCAAGTAGTTTCTTGTAGTTGCCTGATAAACTCCTGTGGCATATTGACTTAACTGTCATGCATTTTTCTGACATAAATGGCCATGTTAAAGAATAGAATAATTTCTTATGTTTAAGACCTGTTTTGAATGCCAGTGGCTGAGTACTGTATGCTAAACTGTGCCCCTTAACGCTGAGCAGAAACGAACAGTAAATTAATATATATACATATATATATATTTTTAAAACAGCATTTGTAACAGCAAATTTTATTCTCAAAGATATGGGAAAAGATATTGTGAAGTACTTTGAGGAATTCAGTTTGTAATTCAAATGTTAAGCTGTCTTACAGAATTACACAGTTAAGAACATTCATATTACACATATGAAATTCTGAATGCCTTGCACATAACTTCATAACAAATCTAAATTATTATTCCTCAGTCTGTCCTCATTGCAGTCTCTCTTCAAAGACCAAATTACAGTAATTGAACTAAAGTTCCTTATCATGGAGTACTCATTGCTCAAAACCCTAAATCTTTACAGACATTTTTTATGAACTTTGGTGAGGAAAACCTTTTATTCCCTTTTTTTCTGTTTCCTCCATTGATGCCAGGGTAAAAATTGATCGAGCAGAGATTTTGATGGCATAAGTGAAATCCAAGTTTCCATGTCCTACAATGTCAATGGAAGACCCATCTTTCTAGGTTATGTGGTTCTAAATTTGGACATCTGTATTCTCCTCCTGCATGAAGCTTCTTGTCTTGGACAACAAAGTAGTGCCAATGCCTAGTTGCTTTTTTTTTTTTTTTTTCCATCTCTAACAATAGAAATAATAATTCTGTGCTTTGCAGGTTAGTAACCTTTAAGAAGTATAGATTCTAGATAGAAGTAGTCTTATGGGGAGGATAACTTTAAGCAAAATTACAAATATAAATAAATAATATAAATAATAAAAAAAATAAAAATATATAAATGTTTTGCTTGATATGCCAAAAATACATTTCCTGGTTCACTACCTTATTCAGCTGTATTTTGCTTACAATTGTGTTTGATCTGAATGCTGCTAGTTAGTTTTTATGTCAGTGTTAAGGCAGCCTTCGTTCAATCATTTACAGTGATGAGCAGTTTAGTTGGGAGCCCTGGTTATAAAGTACTTCCAGTTAGGCTTCTTTTGTTTTTTGTAAGTTTTACTTAAAAATCGTTCACAAATTACTTAAGCTTTTATAAGAACATATCACCCTGTAGGACTTTGGATGCCAGGGATATCTTCATTTATTTAACATTTTACGAGAAGTGTTTCTCATTGAGTACTCACCTGTATGTTCTTTTGTACTTTAGCTTTGCATGGACCCGGCCATAGCCATTAACCATTGCAATTTCCTGTTTCCAAGGCTTGAATGAGAAGTAAAGGAGTGAAGTGCAATTTTTTATTTATTTAATTTTTTTAAATGATGATCACTGTAAGTGATTGGAGTTAGGTAACGTGGGTTTTGGTTGTAATATCTGAGCAGTGTTTGACAAATCCTGACCAATGGCAATTTAGATGCTGTCTTGTTGATTTCAAATGACTTTTTACATTTATTTTCACATAAGTTTGAAATGATTATGCTGTAAGAATGATAGTTTAAAATGATGCTTTGTTACTTTTAAAATGATTAGTAAAAACAGAGCTAGGATTTCTTGCTGAAAGAAGCAAGAGGAATAATAAAAGAAAGAAGCAGAGAATAATAAGGACAAGCTTGTTTATCTTTTAGTTTTGTATTAAAAACAAATAATCCAAATAGGAGCCCAGAATATGTTGCCATTTTCAACTCCACATTCGTTGATCAATTGCTTGGGTGTTACCTTTTTCTTGTTTTGGCCTTAAAATGTGTCCCTGTTAAGAACTAAAAAACTATTTCCCCCTTCAGCAAACAAAACCAACTTTCAGATTAACGGTTTTGTTTATTTATTTTTTCTTTAATGTTATTGCATAATTTTTTTGCTTAGAAAGACATTCCTGCATTGCAACTTGCATGTCAATAGCCGTCTACAGATGAGTAATTCTGAGTTATCCACTGGCTTGAGTATTTCATAACAAGAATACAATGTCAAAAAAAAAAAAAGAAATAATAAAAAACAAACAAACAAAACACCATTAAATCCACCAAATACAAGTCTATCATGTTTCAGAAATGTTTTCCTGAATGTCTGTACAGATAGAAAGAACTGAAGTAATTTACCTGTTCTGGAACTTGTGCTTTGCATTTTCCCAATGTGGGAAGGTAATTGTAGAAAGAAAAACATCAGATATCACTAAGAGCGGTCCAGAAAAATGTGATGGTCTTTTAAATAGTATAGAAAAGTGTAGAATGGAGCCAGGGAAGAGAGGAAAATAATTCTAGAAGGTGGTTGGCTTAAATCTGTTCTAAGTATACAGTAACAATATGAAACTGATAGCAGAAGAAAGGGCATGCCACTGCATCTGTGGAATGGCTGGAAGGAACTACCCCCTTTCAGTCTACCTAACCTTAATCTAAACCCTGTCCAGCTGAGCTGACACATCTGTTTCATATGCTGTGCTGCAAACTGGAACTTAGAGGAAATGCTGGTAATAAAAAAACCCTGAAAAACAAATATCCCAGATAGGGCTTTAGGAATTATTTTAAACCTGAATCAACACTGTATCCATTCTCTATCTGTAGCCAGTTCTGACACTGTGTTCAGTTTTCCTTGCTCTGCAAACAGCTGTACTATGAAATTTTGGGAGGAAAGTTGGAGTGAGAGGGCAGAAGCGAGGACCTCAGAATGACACATTTGGGGCACTGGGTGGTTAAGGACTTGGGCTTTTGTCTGTAAGCCTTTTGAGAAAACACTGCTGGGGGAACTGAGACCCAATTAATTATGAACAAGGAACAGTAAAACGTGAACGCCTTCATGATAGTTAGAGAGGATGAGTTGGTAAAAGCAGCCTTAAAAGTGTTCCAGCAGGCGGTAGAGATGGCACAGGGGGTGGTAAGTCTGTTTCTTTCATTTTGTTCTTATCATTGGTCCAAGCGTGAAATAAATGTGAAATGGTGGCCCTGACACAAGGCCAGTAGCTGTTTACTGGGCTCATACCTGTTGTCATGACAAGTCAGTGATGTGTCACTTGATGTGCCATGTCAAGTCCTTGCATTTTGAGAGGACTGACGGCTTTTGAATGAGGCAGCTGCAGAAAAGGACCACCAGCAGAGCAGATTAATATTACCCTTTATTTAAAGCTATTTTTAATGCACTTTTAAGAGTGTATATCATAGCTACTTATTAAACTCTCCAGCTCTTTTCCCTGTCACTATGTACTGGTTATTCGGTAGAACTTGGCTGCTGATCTTTTTCCCTTTGCCAAGTCTTGTTGTATTCCTGTCTGCCTGTGATACTCAAGTTCTGGCTGGCAAAGTTGTCAGTCTGAATGCAGTTTGATTTGGTTAGTTCTATTTTATTCTGTCTGACTCGTTTCGTAAGTACGCTCTGATAAGAAAGTGTTTGCTGTCTTAAGTCAACAGAATTTGATGGAAGTGTGTTTACTGCAGTTGTAAATAAGTTGTTTGGAATGGGAGCAATTAAAAAAAAATGTGGCTCCATACTGGACAAAGCATTCCTTATTGAAGAAAGCTGAGATTTTGTTTTGATTTTCACCATTTTAGGCCTTGAGTTGTTTCTGTCTTAAGTTGTATAGCAGGTATGCAGATTGATTGAGTTGTCATGTATTGTGTGTATCTAATGGTTGTACCTGTCAGCAGTTAGACTTGCACAAATTAAACCATCGTAAGTATAGGCATAGGAGGGGGAGTCTGAATACGATAGAGAGCTGTGATCAAGTCTGTGATTATGGAAACTATGCAGATTCAGAGGCCTTAATTCTTTTGTACTTGCAGTACCCAGCTTGAGAGCTGAGCCATTAATCAACATTGCTGTAGACAATCTTCTGTCCAATTAGTTGTACAAAGCTAATATAAGCACAACCGTGCTGTCTTTTATTTCTCTTTATTATTTTTTATTTTTTAAGTGAAAATGTAGCTGGACAATGTTAGCAGTTAAAAAGATGGGACAAATACATTTAAAATTCATTTTTAATATAATGGTCATTATAAAATATTTATTGCTCTGTGGTTTGTGTACAAACTGCCTTATAGAAATAACCAGATGTATGTTCCATTAATGTTCGTCTGCTACAGTATAGTAATGTTTTACCAGATCAACATAGCTTTAGTACAGGGGGATTGTTATACTAAAAGAAAGAGACCTCTCTTTTTCCATCACTGATCTGATTAACCCCCTCCTCCCCACAGGAGGTCTGTCTCATGTGGAATTAGTTATTGTTGTCTATAACTTAATGTGAACCACAAATTGGATTGTAGGATACATTATCTAACCTTCTGTGCTATTATTCTAACAGTATTGGTTTTGTAAAAAGCAATTTTATTGGAAGTCTATATTTTATTTAAGGTAATGATGGAAACCCTGGGCCTGTATGGATGACATAGTCAACCACTAAACCAAGCTTTATAAAGCACTGCTTTCTTTTATGATCTTGGAACAACTTCAGTTGTGAGTGAGATATGTATGATTCCTGCACAAAACAGGACTTTCTGTATATTAGATAGAGCTACTGATTTTTTAGAACATTCCAGACTTGAAATAAATCACTTTCTCTGCCATTTGAAGCAGATGCCTTTTGAAGTATCATATTGGTAAGTACATATTGGTAAGCAATTTCAAAATAAAATGCTGCTCCTGATTTAAACTTGCTGTTGTATTTTTCTCTTCTGAGGGGCTTAAGGGCCTCAGCAGTGCTGGTAAGACTTGGTGTTTTTTCACCTTTTCTCCATCTACAAGTTATTTCATTTTGTGAGAGTGTTTTAATATTGTTTAAATTCTGGCTCAGTGGTGTGTATTTTCTGTTTATTTTCCACAATCCAAGGAACTTGAAGGTGCTTGAACTCATCCACATATATATCAGCAGACCTGGTTAGTAAGCTTCGACTTTGCCAGTTCTTTCTCTTAAACACTTATGATGATGTGCTTCTGCCTTACTCTATCGTGATATGCAAGGTTTAGGCTGCTGGGGTAGCAGTTGCTCAGAACAGGCTTCCTGCTCAGAGCCAGATATTTGGTAAACACACTTCTCCTGAATGTATATATAGAAATAATAAATAAACTAGAGCTTCAAATGTGATCTGATCTCGTGCAGGTTCTCTTTGTCTAACAAGAGCTGTTGTGAGACATCTTTGTGTGCAGTGCAACCTTTGAGGTTCCAGGGCTGTGTGCAGGACTGTCGCCCCTTCGCTGGGCTGCTCTTGTTGCCCAGCTGCGAGCTCAGACTCCGCAGTGGTCAGCTGCGGGTTAATTCTCCTGGCTACTCCAAACCCGTACGAAATTGTGGAAATGCTGAGACGAATGTGCCTGTACATACATTGCTCATATTTCCGGCTGGAGCTGTGCGGTGCTTTTCTCTTCACGCTGCGGGAGAGCGGCAGCGTGAGGCCTGCACTGTCTTGGCCACCACTCCCCCTCCCCCGGCAGATACCTCCTAGACAAAAGAAGCATTTTGCAATTTACTTCTTCCTTGACAATTTCAAGTAGCTAATACTGCTGTTTCCTGTAGTTCCCACAGCTCCTTGCTGCTTTTCTTTTTGATCCTAAAATGAGAAAAGCAAGATTGGCCTCTGCTATCTTTCTTGTCAGAGATATCGATCTCCTGCAGGTCCTGTGATGTCAATGGAATTGTACTGAATTGGACATCAATATGTATAAATAGCTGTTGTTTCCTGAAAACATTTGCGTGTGGTGATTTAAACCACGGAAATATATAATGTATGACAGAAATATATGAGGGCTGCTCTAAAAATAATGCTTCCTATTTTATTATGTTGGCCCACAGTGTCAGAGGCAGATGGTGGTGGTATGACGGTAGAGGTTGAACCTTCCCACCAATATTCCATTACACTGCATTGCTGTGTGACAGATGGCAGCAGAGGGACAGCCTGACAAAATGGTGTCTGACATGGAAGGGCAGATGAAGTGAAGGTGTGTCAATGAATTCCTCCATGTGCAAAAAGCTGCATTCATTGACAGTCATGGACGCTTGCTGCACTGTGGATTTGATTATAGTGAGGCGGTGGTGCATTTTGGCAGTAGTGACAGCGATGAAGGACAAGCCAGGTTTTGGATGGCCATGCACAGCTGTCATGCTGCAAAATGAAGAGTGTCTTGATTTGGTCATCTATGCATATCAGTGATTTATGAGAATATGGACCTGAATATCAGTTTTAATGCATTGTAAATGATGGTGGCAGTGTTGGATATCAAAAAAATTGTGCTAGTTGATTCCCAAGAATGTTCATGCAGAAACAGAAAGAACACCTTATTCAAGTTTGTCAGGACCAACTGAACCTGTATGAGGCCAGTGGTGACAGTTTCCTGGATTGCATCATTACTGGTGATGAGATGTGTCACCACTATGAGTCAGAGTTGAAATGGCAATGTGAGTTCCCCACTGAAGAAGAAGTTGAAAGATGCATTTAAGTGATGTGCACTGTCTTCTGGGCTAGGAAAGAGGTGGTCCTTCTGGATTTCCTGGAACCCAGACAAACCATCAAATAGTGTTATTGCGCTCTTTGTATCAGTTGTAGTTTCCATGGCGGTAACTAGGAGTCATTATTTTTGGAGAGACTAATGTAGCATCCTGAGGCAATTTTAACCAAGGTGTGTTTTTTTGTCTATTTTTCAAATAAGGAATGATAAGCTATCTGAAGAAGGTGGCTTAAGATGGACTATATTTTAATATTAAATCTGTAATATCTTTTGTGGAATAGCTACTAAAATCTGCATTACTTTTTTTTCTACTCTCTTTGAAGTCTGCAATAATATTTTTGAGAGTATATCTGAGAGTTCCTCTCTGGAAAAAAGGAAAAAGGGAAGGCTTCTTTAATAAGTAAGTAAGTAAATCAAAAACAGAGAAGCCTTTTCATATTTGCAGAGATCGTGAAAACGTGAAGAGCCCTCAATGTTACAGAGAGGATAGTTTGCTAGAGAGAGGTTGTCACTGTATTCAGTCTTAGATCTAAGATTTATACTGCATGGTAGCATGCAAAATATGCTGTGTTCTTCTTTCCTCTCGGCTTACAAGGGATCTTTTTTGAAGCACAGGGTGAAAAAGCTTTCAAGGGCTTTGCACGGTTGGTATTAGCACTTACTTGTCATTCTGAAGTTGCATACCAATGACAAATATGAAGAACAGTGTGACTTTTTTCACGGTGTTTAATTGGGCTTGCTATTTGCCAAGTTTTAAAACCTGTGCCAGTAATATTCAACTGATAATGTTACTCTTCTATTTTTTTAATTTTTTTGCATTTAACAAAACAAGTAAAAGTACAAAATTTGTAGTGTGTAAGGACTGTGTTTCAAAACATTGAGTATTTATAGGTGTCGGTCATTCTTCATCTTAGTGATTACCTACAGCTTCCTAATGGAAGCAGCCTTGCAAACCTATTTTTCTAACAGCTGGAAGGTTTCTCGCGCAGAGTGTCTGTACTAAAAAGCAGTTACAATTCATGCGTTTAAATGTAGTAAGTGTTTTAAGCATTGATAATGGGCCTGGAATACCTGTGAACTTTGAGGGGTAAGAAATAAGTACATGCAGCTTTGGTCTCTCTTCAGTTTTGCACTCAGTTTTGATATAAGTAGCTACATCCATTTTCACTCTCTAGCTGTGCTTCTCTATGAATCATTTGTATCAGCCATAAAATGATAAAAAACATATACAATCCTAAAGGTAAGTGGTGTTTTAGCATGTTAAATTCTCCTGGTGAAATTCCTTTCATGGGAGTTACGTCTTTTATGGCTACGCATCTTACCGCGTTTTGGCTAAACTGTGTGTGTTTCTGATCTCTTATTCACCAAGTCGGTATCTTTTTCATCTGTTAAATGCCAGACAGAAAGTTTATACTCGTGCCTTGCATACAAATCTTCAAAGACTCTCTTCAAACTTGAGTGCTTTCCATTATCTTCCTAATACCGCGTTTAGGCACCTAAGTATCCAGATTTGATGAAGTGCTGAATGCTTGTAGCTCCTGATGGATGGACTGTGCTGAATGAAGGTGCTGCACTTTGTAGAGCACAACTAAATGGCAAACTGGACTCTCTTCCAGCACTTACGATGAATGCCAGTAGCATCAAAAGAAGGAGGGGGAAAAAACAAAAACAAAAACAAAAAAAAACCAAAAAAACAGAATCAAACATAATATTCAGGGTAGCAGGTGCAGGTAGTTCTGACTCTTAGAAATGCATTACAGCATCTTCTGGAAAGGTGATTGCTACTGGAAGTAAATGAAAATCAGCCTTAGAATTTTTGAGCATCTTAGATGTAGTCATCTAATTACCCGAGACTATACAATACAATTATATTCTCAAAGGCAGTCCTCTTCCTACAGTCAAACTAAAACAGAGCCTTGCTGCTACCTGGGCGTAAGCTTTGATTCCAGACCCAGGGGAACATGTCTGAGAGAAACAGGAACATATGCAAACCATGAGCCACAAGGGAGACTTTTCTCTTGGTATTAAGTTTAATTTTGAATTTCCTGGTTTATACTCATTTTTATGTGCAGTAATGACTTAATGATTACATGCACAATTTTTCCAAGTGGAGTGATTTTAAACAGTAACCTGTGTGGACAGTTACAATATTAAAAAGGGAGAGAATGTAAGTATTTGAGATTTATGGTGGAAACAGCCAGTTGTGATAGAAGGCAGCAAACATTTTCTGGCATATTTACTGGAGGAACAGATGATATTTTGTGCATATGCCTGTATTTCTTTTTCCAGCTGCAATGTAGATTAGCTATGGGGAGGGAGACAACCCAGGCTTGCAATCCTGCAGCTGACTTTATGGATTGATTCTTAGGAGGTAAATTTCTAGCCTCACTACCCTTGAATGTCTCTTAGAGTAGAGAATAATCCTTCAATGCTGTGGGTTGTCCACATTGAGAAGAGGGGGAAAACAAAATATTTTTTGTTCCTGTGTTTCTAGGAAACTAATTGAAAGTGCACATGAGGAAATTATGTTAAAACAGTTAAGAAGCTTCTGGGGGAGGGGAAAGAGAATTTGTGTGCTTGGTGCTTAAATGTCAGGTAGAATATATGTACCTTTTTATAGTCAGAATGGTACAACTTCCAGAGGCATACAGTTTACTTCTAAGGCTGTAGATTTGTTTGGCTATGCAGAAGTTAGCTTCTTTGGCATGTAATCACCAAGAACTTTTCTCCTTGACAATAAAATGTGGAAATAAGTTCTCATAGCAACAAGCTTTTTAAAGTGAGTGTAGGGGCATATTGAGTTAATAAAGGCAAAGAGAGAGCAGAGGAAAAGAGGATAAAATTGTATCAAGTCTCTGTAAATTCTTTCTCTCCCAGAAAACAGGACTTTGGGGGCTATGGATGAATATTTTGCATGTTTTAGTCTGCATGTTTTAAAAGCATCCTGGGCAGCCTGTATTGCTGTAGAACAGAGCAAATCTTGCATCAACAGCAGTGTTTATTTATAAAGGATTGTGAGATTTCAGTTTATTTTTAAAATACACGTTTACTGTATTTCTATCTTTTATTTGGAGACTTTTCTCCTTAAAATATGTTATTAGAAGTGGCAAAACATTGCCACAAAATAACTCTCATGAGTTTTAAAACAGAAGCAGTGCCAATTTTTGTAAGCTTAGTTTTTGCTTCTTTGGAATACTATATATACACAATGTTTTTGGCTTCTTGTAATTTGAAATCTGTGGAAAGTCAGTGTTAGCAATTTCACAGAGTTGTTTTTTTTGTTTTGTTTTTTGTTACTCACGATTTTTGTTTAAGCCATTATTTAGTTTTTACTTCTTCTGACCTGAGCTTTAACCAAGAATTTGATTTCTTGTGGGTGATTGTAGTTGAGAATATGGATTAATTGTGGAACCAGATATATTCAGTGCAATCCCATTTAATTACAAATAAAATCTCAAGTGTGATTTCTTGCAGAAAAAATATTAAGCCATGTGTCTTTTTCCACTTCTAAATTTTTTAGTGAGCAGTGCTCACTGTAGTCTTTGAGGTCCCTTCTAATTCAAGCCATTCTATGATACGATCCTACGATTGCAGATCTCCCTCTCATATCTTATTTGGGTGATGTTACCTGCTTAATGTGTACTTACACCCTCCTTCCTTTGCACTGAGTTCTTTGATCTTGTTTTCTTACTGATACATATCTGTACCCAAACAAAACTGCCTGTAAACCTGTGCTCTGTTAGTGATGTCTTTCCTTGGAACAAGAGAGCAGTTCATTTTTTCGGAGAGTTTCTGTAAAAAAACTCAGTGGTAAGAAAATCTTAAGATAGATCAAGGTAGTGATAATGGTGCATTGTGGAAATTGCCAGGCTAACTAACTTGAGGGTTCTTGATTCAGAATACAAAAATGGATCTAAAGGCAAGGTAGCAGGTGGGTTCCTTCGCTGATTGGTGCCGGGTTGTAAGTAATGTACAGTGTTCAAAGCTGGCTGAAGAAATGTGTGTGTAGTGCTCAGGAACTGAATGAGTGTTCGTGGCCACTCTTTCCATCAGGAGGTCCTGTAGTCAAAGTAACTTAGTCCTCAGTGTTAGTTATCAAGAGGCAAACATTAACTTCTGGAAGTTTTCATCTGCTGTCTGCTTTACAAACTTAGAGTGTATATACCTACAGTGTAAGTATTTTGGGGGGTTTTATCTGTAATTCTGAAGTTTGGAAAGGGGGAAGAAAAGTTTATGCGATGAAAATTGTTCTGAGTTGATGCTGGGTTACCGTAAGACAGAACTAAGCTGACTTCTGTTGTGGCAGATTGAATGATCTCTGAACAGTCTTACTTTTTATTTTCAGTTAGACTTCAGGTTTTATATGGCACCCAAAGTCAAACAAACAAACAAACAAAAAATTAGTTTATATATCTATGTTTATGATTTAATTATTGTTTTGGCAGTTCAGTGTTGATATGTTTTGAATACGTCTGGTTTCTAAATGCAAATTTTTAAACTTGCTTTGTTTATTTCTATCAATTTTCAAACTGGAAAAATGTTTTCACTCCATTATAAATCATGACATATGTGCTAGTATAGATGTAGACTCTTGCAAATAACTGCTTCTACCTTGGAATTGTCTTGCTCATGATGTGATGTATTGTCAGCAATGTGAGATTGCACACTAGCAAAAAGGTTGATATGTCCTTGCACTCTTAAGTCAGTCTCTAAGGCTCTGCAGTACCCAGATGGCTGCTTTGATAGTCTGGTAACAAACGCTGCTGTCATCGAGTGATATAAGGAAGATGCAGGTGTTGGTTCAGCTTTTTCGACAGTGATGATCAAATTAAAAAAAAAAAAAAAAAAACAAAAATAATAAAAAAAATGATTGAAAAACTGAGTGTGTGATATGGAAGCCAAAATTTGGGAATCTATACAGACTGACTGTTATTATATTGACTGGCAGAGTTGCTTATAGCAGCCAGATGATGCAGCACCTGCCTTCTGTCCTTACTGTGTGCAGCATTGGTGCATTTTCTTATAAGTTCTGACAGACTAATGAAAAGTGAAATTTTATAAAATCTTATTTGATGTGTGACCTCGATTTCGTGGCAGTTGGTGGTGGTTAGCAAGCAACGTATTATCTCACTGGGGTAGTAAATCTGTGTTTTAATACATTTATTTCTTTTACTTATAGTGTAGCAGACAGCTTCAGACGCTCTGGGAGAACTTTCGACTCTCTCCGTCTGTCAGGCTGCTTTGCTATTTCATTCTCTGGGCTTGGTTGCTGGTTTGATTAAATGTTATGTTACTTTGATACAGAACCTGTTTGGAATAGTCAGATTTGGTTTTAAAAGAGCATTGTTTAAGAGTAATATACATATCCAACAAAATCAGGCTCTTTATGCGTCCCACAGCCACACTGCTCTACATCAGCAGGCTTCTAAGCCTGTCTACATGAAATTGTGCAGCTAAATATCTCAGAAATTTTATTGCTAAAAATTGTTAGGACCACATTGTAAAATAACATGTATTTGCATTTGGACTCATAACATATATTACCTTTTGTTGACTCCTTGCAGGAAACTCAATTTTCTGTGCATTGAAGCAAATATGTAAATTGTTTGCTGTTATTACTTTTTGTTGTTGTTGATAACATTGGTGGCTGTAGAAATTTAAGTACATTATGTTTTCCTATTGGTAAAGTAATCTGATATGTTCTCCCATTAACTAGCTGGTATATTCAGCTGTGAATTACATACCCTGCTTCCCGGAATGTAGACTCTATGGAAGCATAATTAAATGTAAATACTTCTAGTTAATACCACTATTTCAGGAGTTTGATATAACTTTTGAATGTTATATCATTCTGTATCCTTATGCCATGTGCTGTCCTTTTGAGCAGAGAGAGTTGTTTTTAGCATGAGACTGAGTTCCTTTTTCTGATTGTGATGTCTTGTGGAGATCTTGCTGAATCCTGAAGCAGGTCCTCATGTTCAAAAGGTTTTTAGTGATGTTTTTCCTGTCTGTGAACAGTTTGAAAACTAGTTCTGATTTACTTAATGCTAAACTCTTATCTCCTATCTCCTCCTTTTTCCTCATCTCTCCTTTTTTCATTTAAGTGAGTGAACTTGCATTTTCTTATTGTGTAGGCCATGAATGACTGGACTGGAAAAAAATTGGAAGGCTGATTTAAAAAGATCTTAACTTGTAAATTTCTACATTAAATTAAATTCTAATTTCTACAGTAGATGCAGTGCTTGAGCCCAGTTGGACACAAGAACTTTCCCCTTGAATTTAACAGCAGCAATGGATTGAAAAGGCTTATTTTTTGGGGTAGACAACACATTTTCTCTGATACTGAAGTGTGTGATTGTTTTTCGAATGCCTTAACTTGGGAGTTTAGATTTGTTTTTTCAGGCTTGTCTTGTCTCTAAAAAGCTGTGATGTCTTTAAAAGCACACACAGAAAATCATTTGAATGATTGTGTTTAAATTCTTGATCCAGAATAAAAAACGCCTATTGCTGCATCACAGTTAATCTGCTTCAGCCTATTTGAACTGATTGTTAAGGCATCCAGATTTGCTATGTTGAAGAAGAAAATACTTGGGGCTCCTTAAATAGGAGAGAAGATTACACATAAGTGACTGGAAATACTAGCATCCTGAGACATGAATTTGTGCCCATGTGGTATTTTTTCTTAAAGTTAACAAACACTTTTAGTAACAAAATACATTAGCTCTTAAAAAGACGAGAAAAAAAAATATATGGACAGCAAAAGCATTCAAAAGAAACTCAGGGGCAATGAAAACTAGAATAATTTAATATTTGCTAAAGAGAGTAAAGTGAGAAGCAACAGGAAGGGAAAAACTTGACTGCAGGCAATGAAAAGGAGCAGGAAAAAAACACAAACCAAAACAATAAAAACCAAATCACCAAAGCCAGGATACAGATTTTTGTCTTTGAAGTAGTTTTCTAAGAAGAAAAACACAGTTTGAGAAGCTGAGAAACAAGGAAAAACATGCATCAATTTTGTCTTTTTTTTTTTTATTTTAAGTTAGAGATACTCTAAAGCAAAACACAATCATGAAGAAAATGGACTTCTGTAGGAAAAATATGAATTCATCATGTCATTGAATGTTTAGTTCAAAATTTTAATGGCAGCTCAGACTTCAATGTTTTAATTTGTCACTCGGGTGAAGTCATGGTGTATGGGGAGGAATATGTGTGCATTCACATTATGATATATGTTCATTTAAAAGGTGCTGTTCTAGTAATAAATTTCTGAAGGTGATGTTCACTTTAACTAGAGATTCTTTTGAACTTCAAAGGTAAATGATTCAAGTAAAAAATACACAAATTCTTTCTAGTAGTTTCAAAGAAGTGTGGTTTTCTGAACTCCAAATGCTGTACTTTTTTAGTATACTTTTAATTTTGCTTTAACAGTAACACATACTGATTTTTGTATAGACTTCTACCATGCGGATGAAAACTTAGCTAGCCGATAGATAAACCAGAAGGTTAAATATCTTTGTCGAAAACAGCTGGGATTTTAGAGACTTATATTTGGGACTTAACCATTCTGTATCTTTTTGTAAATAACAAGAGTCCCTGAAAAATATACTAGGGAAATTTGTAGTGGATTTTGAAGTTAAAGGACTAAGGCATACCCATAGGTAAAGAGAGAAATACTATGACTGACAGCTCAGACTAACAAAGATTATCTTTGGATGCCATTTGAAACATTTCCAGATGACTAAGAAATATCTGTTCTGTGTCCTGTTGTCCTTTTCTTACAACAGAGGATCTAAAAAAAGTGCTTTTTTAGGTGTTGGCATGCTGAACTCAGCCCCCTGTGCCTCCCTGCACCTTCTCCATCTGCCTTGCTGGTTATGTTGCCAACTGTTTCTTAGTATGCGCTCTGTAGGGCTTGGATACTGCTTGGAATTGGAAGGGGGGAACTGAAACTTAATGCTGTGAAATTTCAAAGTGGCTTTAGGAAATGATGGTGAATTTACTTCTAAGAAATGATAATCTAAAATTAGTGATCATACATGTACATCATACAATTATTTCTTTTACCTGAATGAACATTCGGGTAAAAGAAATAATTACCACACGAGAGGCTTGGTTGCAACAGTGCCCTTCCTATCTTGATTGAATTTTCCACTTCCTGTTTCCGTATTACTAATTTACGCTATTAACTGTTACTTGAAAGAGAGGCACTGGGATTGAATTAGGGAGGGTTTAGATTCCTATGATTTATGATGATTTATGTAACTTTTTAGGAACTGCTAACCAAAATGGATTAGAAAATTTGTTTGAAAAAAATGTTAGCAAGTGCAGTGGATTTGTTTGGGGGGGATGGAGGGAGAAGACCAGCTGTATAAAGAAATTTTGTGTGGTAGTATTATAAAATACAAACCAGCTGTTAGAGGAATAATCTGAGGAAGCTAATTGTGAAAGAGTGCTTTAGCATACCTTGCTAAAGATGGTGGGGATCAGTGAATTTAACCATAAGTTCTGTGTGCAGTAGCAGAAGAAAAAAACATCATTAAAATAGACTATGTGGTCTTAAGCTGTTCTACCATATTGCAAAAATATAGTTATCTCTTGCTATTTAGTTTTCCAATATTTGAACACCAAAGTATTTTCAGAATTTTCTTCTCAGGAGATAATTATGGGTAAAAAAATTACAAACCAGAGAAGAGCAAAGCCTCTAGTTTATGACTTTCAGATGATTCTTTTTTTTTTTTTCTTTTTTTTCAAAAAAGCAAAGAATAATAAGATTGTGCTGGATATAAGCAAATCCAGCACAATGATGGTTGAGAATTGACTACAAAGTTATAAATAATTACAAATATGATGCTTACAGGGATGGTATTGATGTCTTATTGATGTCTTTCCACAAAGAAGGAGCCTCTTGAAGGAATAAACCAACAGTCTGTGATCATGTTGAAGATGGAAGCTAGTTACATGGGATGAACAGAAACATATTGGAAAGGTTTATAGTCAGAAAGAGAAATTATGGAAGTAGAGTGAGGTATTCCACCATAACAAATAATCTGATGCATCTGGATCCAGTTTTTACCTTTACATTTCATCAAAAGCAACATGTACGTACTATAAAAATGTAAATCTTCAGAACAAAGAGGAGAAACTACTTGGCTGTGTAACTAGTTGGCCAAGATGGGTCACTGAATGCCCTGCTGCATGCACGTAGCTGGTTGGGCTGAGACCAGAGCAAGACTTGTCTTTGCCTGGTTTCTGTGGGTAGCCTCTGGCTTTAGAAGAATCCTCATGCATGCCAAATAAAGGTTCTGTTTGTTTATACATACCCAGATAGTAATTTTGCCTTGGAAGGTTTTCCTTTAGTAAAAAAATTACTCTTGTGAGCTCTGTGGTGACCCAAAAGTTTGTTTAAAATAACATGATCTTTTTCTTGTGATTAATGGTACTCTAAAAGCAAAAATTGGGAAATATTATTTAAATATATATTTTTAAGATGTCAGCAAAAAAAAGTGAAATGATAAAAAGAACTTAAGTATGAAAGACCTGCTAGTTGTCCATGCATCTCTATTGAACATGTTGAATAGATGCTTTGTAGTGAAACTGAGTGGTGTGTATGTCTCTCTCCAGGGCTAGTAGAGATTTTTGTTACAAAGAAGGATTTTGAAACGCATATGACTGATCTTACTTTTTATTGGCAGCTATTGTTTAGATAAATGTTGAACAGCAACTGATTAGAAGGCTTAGACACCTCCTTGACAGCAGATTTTTTTGAGTTCATGGCATAAACTGAAGAGCTTTCAGCATATTTTAACATTTTATTATGCATGTCTGGAAAATACCACCCTCTCAGAAGGTTATGCTCTCACGTTTCTCCCCTGTCAAGTAAATCCTCATAGAGGTGTGTGTGTGTGAAACACCAGGGGTTCCTCACATCGTCTGCCCATCAAACATGAAAGCAAAAATATCATTCCTCCAAATTAGTGACTGTTATGGTACTTTGTTACAGAAAGCTGAAGTCTCCGCCTTCTGTTTTATGAACTGTTTTGTGTATAATGCTGCCACAGATTCGTCAGTCTGAAGGTAACATCTCTAATAAAAGTCAATCAGTCAGTATAGCAGAGTCCTCAGACCCCAGGGTGCTTCTCAATTATTAAGCAAGAGTAAAGCTTGTTAAGATCCACATCGCTGAGATGGCTTAGGAAAAAGCCAGCATGAAAAGATAATTCTTAAGCTGACAGTTTTAGCATTTAATCCGTGACTGCACAGATGACTGCTGGTAGCACATTCCAGGCATGAACCAGGGAAGTTCAGTCTCTTCAGTCCAGCGCTGCAGGTGGCACCAGGGTATCTGTCACAGCTGTGGCGTAAAGGATTGCAGAACCATGGGAACAGAGGAGTTCAGCAGCGTTATGTCTAGGGGCAAGAGGACAGCACGTTCTGGAGCTTGCTTCTGCCGCATCAAAAACAAAAGATCTGATGCACATGTCTGGAAGTGGATGGATTGTTGAGAACCAATGTTATGAAATGGAAATGTATTGAAAGTCATATTTGCCAGTTACAGGTGGATAGTGCAAATGGATTTTGCTTCTGTGAATTCTATTTCTGATTCTTAACCTTCTCTTTTGTGCTGTAGAGTGAAGTTATTTTCAGAACAGAGCTCTTCCTGATAATACCAGAGCCTCAGCATTAGCCATGTGAATGTCAATTTCTCCTCACTTCTATCTCTGGTAGTATTTTCCTCACAGTATCCTAAAGTTTTCTCTAGAATTTGTAACCCAACTATAAAGACTGGCCAGGTCAAAATTTAGCAAAGACCTTATGTCGTGATTTTAAATTGCAGATAAAAATTAGATTTAGCTCACAAAAGATTTTTAGCAAGTTCACAATCTTCGGAAACTAGTAATGGTATTTTAATTATAGGGGTTTCATACCCAGAAATTACATTCCTGTGATAGGGTTTGGTCCAGTTTTTCACTCAGTCATGTTAACATCCATCAGACAGAAACAAGAGAATTAAACAGAGGAACAGTTTTCTCAAAGGCAGGGCACTTTCAAGCTGCAGTAAAGGAAAGCTTTGAATAAACACCAATTTCTTTTGAGAGGAAATAACTCAGGAGCTCACAATCTGTTAGACATCAGAAATCCGAGTAGTAGTGCTGTGTTCTGAATTCTACAACCACTGGAAAAATTGCATTGTAACAAGCATGAAGAACCCAGTCGCAGGCCAACAAAAGTTGCCTGCAAAAGTAGGCTTTGTTAGTGTTAATACTTGCAATCTTCTTGTGTGTAGATGTTTGAATTCTTTTTTTTTCTTTTTTATTTTTTTGATCAAGGTAGGAAGATAGTCTCTAAGAAAATGTTTGAATTCTAAACAAAATTTTCTCTTAATCCTTGTCACTCTTCTTATGAAGCATATGATCAGCTGATCTGAAGATCTTTCCTCGTCTGAAACATTCAGAGGAAAAAAAAAAAACCTAATAGAAAGGAATTTCTCTTTAGGTGTGTTTTAAATCTGAGGGTTTGGTTTTGTTTTGTTTTAAAAAGAAACTTTGGAAAAAAATTACCGTCAAACTAGTGACCTACATGTGCCTTTGCCCACTGTGACCTGTGTTATGTTGCTTTATCTCATCAGTTTGCTTTTCCTTGCTTTTGCATTGGGAATTTCAAAGCCATACTCTTTGTACAGGTTTCAGTGGAGCCTGGATGATACGCATATACAGAGAAGCTCATTTTAATGCAGTATAAAAATACATGGTCATCACTTAGCTAAAAGATATTCCAATTTCTTTAGTGCAGAGGCTTTATCTTTTCATTTTCAGACAATTTCATCGTCGTTTTTCCCTTTGTTAGTTGGCATAAAAGAAGGCAATTGGTAATGTGTTGTTTTTGGTTTTTTTTTTTCCTTTTTCTTTCCTTCTTCATAATATTAATAATGTGAAACACTTTGGCTACTCACTTAAAGGTTTTAATTCCTTGTAGGTTTTCTAAAGTTAAATCAGAGCTGTCAAACTGTATTTGTTACTTTGCTTTACAAGTTAAATCAGTGGTTATAGCTGCAGGAAATGATTCATTACAGTGGTCTGCAGAAACTTAAATGCTTTATTGTTTGAAGATGATCAAAATACTTACTTGTGTTTTCTCCCCTCAGTAGTTTCTGAAAGTTTTGTCTAATTTCTAAAAAATGTGACTACGAAGTGTCATGTGGTTACTATTCCTGTAACTGGTTATCTCAGAAATATTGTGTTAGAGCAAGGAATAAAATGTTATTTTTAAAGAAATTAAACCAAAAAGGTTTATCGCACAAGGCATTGCTGCCAAGTCTAGATTTTGGCCCCAGAAGTCTGACTGTGGTGTTTTTTGTTGTTGTTGTTGTCTACTAATTGGCAGATGGGAACTATTTTAATAAGCAAACTGTTTACCAGCATGTATTAAACTGCCAGGAAGACTGGGCGGCTTAGGTATCCTAGGCCCTGACAGGCTCCAACACTGACCTGGAATTATCAGAGGCAAGTTAATTGTTCTCCCTGTCTAGATTGTTTTTTTTTTGTGGATTAAGAATAAGCTGTGGACTGGTTCCATGATCTCCACGCACAGCTAGCTTCCAGGAAGCTTCATTTCTATAGGCTGGTTTACTGTAATTTTATTCAGTTATTTTGGAAGTAGTACAGTTACAAAGCCCAGAAGATTTCAAGGTGAGAAACAGAGAAGACTGGAAATGTCTGTAAATAGTGTTCATGGTGTACATTCTTCTGAGTTGAAAGACATTCTTTATTTGTGGTTTTGGGAAGTAAGAACGGAGTCCTTTCAGAAGGTTTCTGAGATCAGAAATTCAAAGAAAATCTCTTGTGCATATGATTATTTTAATGAGAAGCTTTCTAAATAAGTCTTAATTAGAAAAAAAGGTATGTGGGATATGCAATCTTAAAATTTTGAAAATTTGTGTTAAGATAAAGCTTAGTATTAGGAGAATTTCAGAACACGATCATTTTATCTAGCGGTAAAATCACAGCTTTTCACTTTCTGATTTTATATCCTGAATTATACTCCATCAGTAGAGATGTTTAGTGACTTGCCTCATATCAGACTACATTAAACCTTTACTGCTTAAGAAGAATGCCAGTTAAATTGATAGATTTTCACCCTCTTTTGTCAGTTGTCATGTGGTAAGATTTAAAGTAACTGTGAAGATAACATTGTTGAGATTAGAAATACCTTTGTCTTTAGAGAAATGTTGTGATTTGCATTAGATCTCGTAGTTTTATGGAAAAGATAGCTGTGCTGTTACATGTGGATTTGTTCCTTTGTGCTTTATCTATCGGATACCGTAGTAGTACCTAAAACTTGCTCTGTGTCTTTTTCTCTGTTAGTGGGTCTTGCAGTTACTCATCAAGAGTTCACTGCTCACAGCAGCTGTTTGTTATAGTCGTGTTTGCCTCTTACACCAGAAGAGTGATCCATTAGAACTTGGGCTCAGCACTTCACACTTACTTAACAAAAGGTTTTTATTGATCATCAATGACTGTCGGCCACCTGGAACAAGGCCAAGATCAGAGGAGTTGCTCGAAGCAAAGGTCAGATTCCCCAGCTGCTGTTCCTGAGGCAGCTCTCCTCTCTCCTACTCTTCCCGCAAGCCCTACACCTGGTCCAGCACCGCTGCCAACTCCCAGCAGGGTCACTGGTGCAGACAGCCAGACAGGAGGTGATTGACAGCTCGATGGAAGAGCCTCAGCTGGACCACAGTGTCCAAATGAGGTAGAATTCCCACTGGACATATTTTTCTAGGAATTAATGCAGTTGGACAAGTTGTCTAATTTCATAGACGTGCATAGCAGTGAAGAAAGTGGCCACACCATATCTGGAGGAGTGTCAGTCTTGTCTTTGTAATTAGCACATGCTACTTTCACAATCATTGTGAAAAACTGTTTGGGGTCAGATCATTTTCACAGTCATTACGGACAATTACTTGTCTTCTTTACATTTTCACACAGGCTGTTGTTTAACTCAAACCAAGTTCTTGTTACATGGTGTAGAAACTTGTGTACCATTGCTTTAATTTATTCAGGGAAGTATTTCCCTGAGAGCAAACTGCTATAGTAAAATTCTGGCTTCTATAAACTAGTTTTAGTTGCCCCACTAGCTGAGAATGTAGCATCAAAGGCAGATAAAAGAAGGGAAGAAAAAATAATTCCTAAAAACAGATTATCTGCTCCCAGAGTTCTGTGTATTGCCTCTTTCCCACTCCATGACCAAGCTCAGTGTGCCTCTGTCTGGTTAAAGACCCAGCTGTGAACATGAGATTGTGGTCTGTGAGAATGGTTCAGTGCTTGGGGAGATGAGGGATGATGCCCACAAAGTAATAACTCTTGTAGACATACCATACTCGTATTTGTATCTCACTCACATACTAACTATACCCAGCCTCCTCACTGTCCAGTTTCTTCTAAATGCAGCTGAGGAACATGGGGAAATCTGAGATGTAGATATGAATGTTTGGGACTGCTCTTATTTTTTCATCTGATATCTGCTGCTGTTTTTAAAGGCTAGACTGTTGAAAACAACAGCTAGGCATATGCAGTAGTGCTTTTTATTTATCTGCCTACTTATAGTTGAGCCAAAAACTAGTGTAGGCTTAGGGGAAGTTTCTTACTTTGGATAACATAAAGATGATTAGCCAACCAAAAATATCTCTGAGTAGCTCACTTCTGCATTAATTTATCCACACCCAGAAGCTAAGCTTGGATTTTCCAAAGCTGTTTTAACCTTCCTTATGCTATGCTGGAAACTTTTGGGCTTATCCATAAGCAGTTAAAGTTAATGAAACAATGAAGGTATAAAGGTAATGTGCAAAAGAAAATCAGTTTGTTAGCTGGTGTTCATTATCAGCTGGAAACCTTTATAATTGTCTAAAGAGCAGTTGATGTAATCTGTCAGATTTTCCACTGAAATGGTAGTATGTATGTATATAAGGGCTGCTCCAAAAGCAGTGCCTTCCATTTTATTCTGTTGTCCCACAGCATCAGAGGTGAATGTTGGTGGTATGGCAGTAGATGTTGAACCTTCCTATCAGTGTTCCATTCCATGTTGTTGCCATGTGACAGATGGCAGCAGAGGGCAGTCCGACAGAGTGGTGACTGACACCACTGATGTCACCACTGGTGACTGGTGAAGTAAAGGTGCGTCATTGAATTCCTCTGTGTGGAAAAAATAGCACCCATTGATATTAAATGACACTTGCTGAACATTTATGGAGATTAAATGGTAGATATGAGCACAGTGAGGTGGTGGGTGGTGCATTTCAGCAGTAGTGACAGCAGCAGTGGATCACCTTTGCTGTTGCAGATTTTTACAAGCATGACATGCAGGCTCTTGATCTTTGCTGGTGAAAATGCATAGCTAATAGTGGTGACTATGTTGAAAAATACTGTTTTGTAGCTGAGAATTTGTCCTACTGAACAGTGTTATTGTACTCTGTTTTATTCCATGTTTCCATGGAAATAAATAGGAGGCATTACTTTTGGAGCAGTGTGTGTTTATGAAAAAAATATGGAGTCTTTACGTGTTGTGGAGAATTTCTATGTCTAGCAGGATGGGAATATATAGAAGTAGTTATTTTAGTAGCACATTCAGCTGAGTTCTGCCAGCACTCATCTATACGTGTTCTCCCTCTTTTAATCTGAAATTTGTCTCCAGTCTGAACAGAGATAGTCAACCAAAAACATCACTTCTCTGGCCACCCCATCTTCCTCCTCAGTGCAGATACTGGCTCTGGTTTTTCAGGCCCTTTTTTTTACTGTCACCCTTTGCTTTGTAGAGCTCCTCTGTCTTTGCCTTGCTGTCCTGCCCCTCCTGTCCTTCCTCCTTCTCAATACAACCTAACTGGAACACAAAATGGAGTCCAAACCAGCTGCTAAATTTGATACTCTGAGATGTGAAAGGTGGTGGGAAGGGTGAGGAGAGAAGAGGGAACCTCCAAATCAAGTTGGAAAGGGGAGGAAACACTGCAGCTCAGGTAGATGGGAGGAGGGAGGGAAGACAGTGTGCTGAAGCAAGCCTCTTGCTACTTATTCTACTCAACTAGAGCAAACACAACAGAGGCAGGTTCCTATATGAGGTCATAATCCCATCCAAGTTTTTTTTTGTGGTATTACTAGTTGTTCAAAGTATCCTTTCTGAAATGTTTTGCAATGCCCTTTGAAAAACCTGACAAATTATTGGTAAAAAGTTATTTGTAGGGAGAATTATGTGAATGCTGGTTAAAAAAAAAAAAAAAAAAGTAGATTAAATAGTGAAAGATTACGTGACAGGAGAAATAAAGAGTAGCTTTATTTCAAATTTCCTCGTAACCGGATTAGGCTTAGCATCAACTGTGTGCTCTGTACTACTGTAACCAACTTCAGGTGATTTTTTATTTTGTTTCTCATTATTATGTTGAGGATATGCACACACAATCTAAAATCCAAAATACAGTAACTATGTAGAGGAATAATTCTCATAAGTTTTGGTTATATATAGAAATAATTTTTTCTGGGACTTGCGGTAGCACGACTTAGTGGCTATATGCTGGGTATCCAGTCTGTTCTGAAGAGATTTAAATGGTATGCTTTTAAGCCAGAAAATTTTAAGAGAGACATTTTGATTCAATGCTAGCTTTACAGGATATAAAAGCATGTTGTTGAGACAAAAGGAAGAATTTTTCCTTCCATTTTGGGCTGCAGTAGGAAGTGTCAGGCTGTCAAATTATTTTAAATTGGATAATTTTGATGAAAGAGTTTGTACACTTTCAATTGGTGTTAACATAGTCATAATGGCTTAGTCAGGACTGAAAATGTTTTCTATTATCTTGAAATCCTTTCTATGAAGAAAGCAAAAAGAAGTTTCAGAGGATTTAAAACACAGTGTTCCACTACTCAAAATATGTTCTTCACTTGTGTTTACAAATTTCTTTCTTTAAAAATCAGTGCTCTTTCCATTTATTAAAACAAGCTGAAATATGCTTCCTTCTTTTTTCCTCTTTTTTTCCTCTTCCTTTTTTTGTCTCAAGTCTTCCATTAATGTATAGTGGAACAGAATGGTTGCATAATGACACCTAATATGTTTATATTTGAAAGATCAGTATGTAAGTACTCAGCCATGTGGATCTGTCCAGATCAAGAACTTAGTCGCTACATAAAGGATTTTGGGGTTACATGTTTAACATTCCTCAAATAAATACATCAAACCTCAAGTCTTTCAAGAGCAACTGTACTTTTTGTTCTTCAGTATTGTGATGGATCTGAAGCAAAAAAACCCAATGTGCCAGTTCTCCATTCATTTATTTTTCTTCTTAAATAAAGATTATTTGCAAGAAAAAAGATCATTGTGTGATGATGCAAGTTACCTTGAGTGTTAGCTAGATGGCACTGAAACACACTTATGCTGCTGTATTAAAGTGATTTGTTTGGAGCGCTGTGTTTGTAAACTGAAAGTTCAGGAATAAAGCATCTCCAAACTTCTACTTTTCTTTTTCTACACTTATGTATACATCTGTATAGGTTTTTTATTTGTTTGTTTCTTTCTTTCTTTCTTTTTTTTTTTTTTTGCTTTAAAGAATACTCCTATATTTTCAAGTCTTTCCATATCACCTAGTTGTATAGTCACGAAAGACTGCCTGAACTAAATGATGAAATTTTTGCAAGCCACATTGCATTTTCATTTATTTATTTTCAGAATTTGAAAGTCCATATTTTAAGGTGCCAGGGATATCCTTTTCTTTCTTTCGTTGATCTGTAGAAATAACCTTTTCCAGGCTATAGTACTAGAAGGATAGAGTGATTAGCATTAATGATATTGTAAAATACAAATTCTGTATGAATTACAGTTTTGATGTAATAGAGAAAAATTACACTCTAATTAGTGTTCCAGCAGTATTAGTTCCATCATCATCAGTAGATAGATATAACCCTGCCTAGGTGTCCACTGCTGCCCGGTTTTGTTAAGGGTTAAGAAATAAGAACTCAAAGGACAGGTGAATTGGCATAAAACCTATTTTCAGATAAGTTCAAAGTAAAACCAAATATAGCATTAAAAAAAAACAAAGGCCAAGCACTTTTCTCCTTGTCTGTGCTCCTTTCCAGGAAATGACTTTGTTCCTGCAAAATCTTCAGGCATCCTGCATTATTTGTGCTCATCTATAGTGCATCCATTCACACTTCTGCTGTCTCTCCAGCCATGTCCTCATCAAGTTGCCTATGTTGTCACTCACATGCTTAGAACTAATCTGGGATGCTGAAGTGTGTTTGTAAATAAATTGGCATTTACTTCAGTAACCTTCCTGTTTTTTGCTGTTATGGTTGATTGTTTGTTTGGTGTGTAAAGTGTGAACACTGCACAGCCAAAAAGATTGTCAGATTCCTTAAACGAAGTAGTTAAAAAACAATAATAGAAGCTGTTAGGGAAGTCAAGGCCATGAGTGTTGCTGTTTTGCTTCCTGCATTTTCATGCTCCAGCACTGGGTTGGACCAGGACCATGGCAGAGTTTACATTTCAGGTCAAGACAGCCCAGCTGGCTGGGGTTCTCTTTTTGAACACTTTTCTTCCTATTGTGGAGCCACATTTCCTGCTGGATTAGTTTTGCTCCTTTTGACCTTAGGCAAGTGCTAGATTTTGGCTTTGAGTTGCAGTGAGTTGGCTTTGAGTTTGCTATTACTGTGTGCTGGTTGATCTTTTCTATTTGGAAAACAAAATTCATGCAAAGAAAAGTCATCCTATTATTATATAATGTGTATATTTTTTCTATCTAGATGAACAACATTTTTTAGAGCAAAGGCAAGGCTCAGTATAATAAGTTATTGATAATGCTTTCAAGAAGTCACCTCCTCCATCTTTTGGAACACTGTGATGCTCTCAGGCAGACCTTTGGGATTCTTCCTGATTAAACTTTTTTTCTTAAAGAGAGTACACCAAGAAGACTTCGAATCTTTAAAACTTTTGCTGTTTTCTTAGAAGGCAAATATAAAGATAAAATATTTTTTCTTCCTCTAAAAACTGGAGAGAGGGTGAGGTAAACTGAAATAGTTCTGTTTGAATGTTTTGTTCTTGCCTGCTGGCAAGGCTTTGATGTTTTCCTTGTTTTGGTGGATGACTGTGGTCTCCTGTAAGCCTCTAGAAGTCTGCCTGTTGTCTCTGAGGCCTGATTCCCTTCTTTTCTCAAGCGTTCTGTTCTCACTCGCCTGGCTTTTGGCTTCCTATGGCTTTCTAAATAGTCCCCAGTACGGCTGAGGCTTTTCACAATTAAGTGCTGTGTCTGAGGAGGAGCTGCCTTCTTCCTCAGGGCATCCTGCCTGAACCAGTATGGGCTGACTGGCAAGGCAACCAGGCAGCCCAGTGCTTCTGACAAGCCACAGCCCTTTAGCAAAACATATGCGTACTGTAAACTGTGAGCAACGAATTATACACTTGTAACATCTGTCCCAGTGAGAATCTCAGCTTTCATGGGGGGAGAAAAAAAAATCAAAAAACACAACAAAACCAATATACATAGTCCTCATGGTTTTGGCCAATGCTTAAGAATGTAAACCTTTTTAATCTGGGATTTCAAAAGGCAAATAAAAGTTAAAACAAAGTGGGTTTCCTGGTGTTCTACTAATTTCTGTGATAAGATTCAAAGTCTGACTGTGGATTTGAGGACAGTGAGGCAACCCCAACTGTTAGCAGCTCCATCTGAGGGAGTGTGGCTGCAGGAAGCGTACTTCCTGGTTTAACTGCTGGTTGAAAAACTCCTTCATTTATACTTGTAGCACATGGAAAGTATGTCAACCTTTCACACAAGCACTTGGGCCAAGATCCAAAGAGAGCTGTGGTGTCCCAGAGGACTCTTAAATTACTGCATTTGCACAGGTCCAAAAGATGGATCTTTTGGTTTTGTTGAGCTGCCACTTGCAGTTGAACAGAGTCCCCAGGCACCATTCTTAAGCCCTGAAGCAGCTGCTGTGGCATACACACATGAGTTCACACACAGGGTGTTTATAAAGTGTATCCAGATCTGTAGATCCTACCTATTTTTCCTTCAGTGTTTTTGGGATTTCAGAATCATATAGTCATTTGAGTTGGAAGGGACCTTTAAAGACCATCTAATCCAACTCCCCTGCAATGACTGGGGACACCTACAACTAGATCAGGTTACTCAGAGCCACATCCAGCCTGACTATGGGGCATCTGTTCCCTCTCTCGGCATTCTTTTCCAGAGCTTCACCACTCCTATAGTAAGAAATACTTCAATTTGTGTCGTAACACACTAGGGTGGCTGTCTGCACTGAAGGAGTAGAGAGAGCACAGGGGCATGCTGAGTTAGTTATTCAGTGAGCTGTGAGAACTTAGGTCTTCTCCAAAACAAAGGGTTCAAGTCGGGCTTACTTGTGTTCACTGTTGTCAAATGGGAACCCAACTGTTGCAGTGTGTGCAAAGTCAAACAACTTTGGTAAGAAGGGTGCAGTCTTAGAAAGTATTTGCATAGTCTGAAATATGTCTTAGAAAACAAAGATGGAAATGTCAAAATTCTCCTTTATTCTTGAAAAGGAGGGCATTTTTCCAGAATGTTACAAGGTTACTGAGCAAAAAGAAAGAAAATGCTTTGTTTTTTAGAAAAAAGTCCAAGTGTTTTATTCTTCCATTTGTGAACCTGATCCTGGAGTAAGGTTTCTAAGGAACTGAGTTTGGTATTTCCTGGAAAGTAGCCTAGCTCCTTAAAAATCTATCAATTGTCATTTCTGCCTCTGCCTGTGTTTTGGTTAATGATTTCTGTGTTCTTGTGCAAACGAGAAGGAACTTTAATGAAACTTGCATTTATGCAATTTAAAAATTTGACTTTTAAGTCAAATTTTTCATCAGTTAGATGAATATTGTTATCCAGGTAAATCCATAATGTGTGAGTTCTGCTACTCTTTAAAGGTTATTCTCATTTTTTTATCGTAAGCAAGGTCAAGAAGTATGCTTGCTGCATTGATTGGCAAAGTTGAGAAGCATGTAAATGATTAACAGCTTCTGAATTTTTGCAGCCTAGTTGCTGTCTTGAAAATCAATTGAGCGTGGTCAATCTCCTTCTGTGACATCTCAGGATGCATAATGCTTAAAATGTCCCTGTTAGACTGCCATAGTGATTCCTCTTGAGTCAGACTTCAGTGCAACAAAGGAAATTCAGAATTCATTACGTGGATATTAGTCGTGTCCTCATTAGGAAATCAGAGAGAAAAGAAAAACACAAAAAAAACCCAACAGAATAAAAACCCTTGACGTGTCAAAGGATGCACATGCCATAAGTGTCTACACTACCCACAGAGGGAGAAGTATAAATATATACATGTAGGCATGTCTGTATATATAAGTAAATGAAAGGATTGGAAGTCTTGGAACTTTACTGCAAGTTGCAGTAGACCTGCTTAAGTGTTGGGTTTTTTCCCTCTCTTTCTCCCCAAATCCTCTGTACCCTCTTCTGCAACCACTTTTCTGGTGACTCTCTGGAGGTTTATAGTTTAGAAGGTGCAGAGGAACTGGCTGTGAAGCTGGCAGTAGGATGATCTCATCGTATAACGAGCTGTGGCTATTTATGTTGTACCCATCTGAGATGGGCAGGATTTGGGTCCATTTTTTTTTTATAAATCTTTTTTTTTAATCTTTTTTTTTCCCCCAATTTCTCTCAGAAAGGAAGGGGTAAAAACTTCAGTTTCTTCTTATTTTAACTCATTAATGTTCTCTTTTAAGTCTTTGTCCCTGTACATTTCTTCTCATTTCTTCTCTTGGTTTCTGATTTTTGCTTCTCTTTGAAATTATTGATTTCTCCAAGTTGTGAGATTTGCATCCATTCCCACCATATTTATTCCCTTTGCCTTTCTTCCACTCATTAAAGCCACAAGGAAAAAAAAAAAAAAAATTCATTGTTTTTTCTTAATTTATTTCAACGGAAAGAAGATTCCAGGATTATGTTGTTCATCATTATGGTATAAGAGCAAATTATTATCATCTTTCATCTGTATTGCACTAAATGCTTCATTTCTGATTAGCACATTTTAGCTGAAAACTATGCAACAATCCTTTTATAGCTAAAATTCCCTTGACTTCTTTAGACTTTTTTATTCCTTAATAGAAAGCAGCACTACTATAATTGTGGTGGTAAAAATATATAACAAATTTTATGGGGAGAGGTAGTATCTTTTTATTAGGTCAGTTGTTCCTCTTTGGCTCATTTTTCCAATTATAGTCTGTATGTTTTCCTAGTCATGCTGCTTTCTCTAATGGAAGATGCTATCTCCCTTCATACCTTTCTTCACTCATGTAAAAACAATAAGTCTTCTGTCTCTATTCTTAGTGAGATTCTGGCATGCAAGGTAACTGATGATGGCTCAAAACTGATTAATTCTTTCAAATAAATTCTTTCATATAAAAGTAGCGGTCAAAATTGTCAGCTAAAGGCTACAAGCCCAGTTTAGCTGGACTTGCTGTATATCTGTCTAGCTGAATATTTAAATCATACAGTTCTGGAATAATAAGTAGCAGATGATACTTACTGTACTTGAGCTTCCCAGAATGTAATGTTGGATCATGTTAAATTTTACAAGACTCTAGACGTGAAGGTGGACCTCACCATTTCCAAAGGCACTGTAGCATTTCAGTGTAATAAGTGGCTGAAGCAAATAGTAAAAGTAGTTGAGGCATATAATTCATTTGGTAAAATGTATTGCAGCAGAACCACATTGCCATATCACATAGTAAAAGAGGTCACTACTGTCTGTAGCACTTATTATTTGTATAATAGACACAAGGGAGCAGAGCCTCCTTGAGCAACCAGAGAAGACATCATTATAAATTCTTACTGCTTTTACAAGTATGACATCTGAATTTAGAGGCAGTAGGGAAAAATTAGAGCAAAAGGAAACAAAAGGTTTTTAAGTAATCTGCTTAATATAATCTGGCATGTCAGTGTCAGAACTCATCGGAGAAGCAGCATCTTGATCTAATGTCAGGCATGAGGATAACTATTCCATCCATGAGGGAGAAACGGAGTATGTTTTAGAGGGAGTCTTAAGGCACTTTTGAGAGGAGAATGATGAGCTGATGGTAGATCTGTGAGTGAAGTGGATTGTTGAAACTCAGATAAAACACTCAGATAAAAGTGGAGAAGTTTACCTTAAGCATCTGAATATTTTCAAGAACCCGAAGATATGCATAATTCCAAAGGATAGTCAGAATTTTCTGTAATATTAGTAAGTTTGGAGCTTTCTTTATATCACATCTTCAAAAACGGTGTACTGGCCTTGAAAACAAACAGCCTGTGTAAAATAGATGGATGTTCTTAAGACTGCCAGATGGGGATGAAGCCTCATGGCCATGCCATCCTTCTTAAGCCATGATGGCTCAAGGACTTCTTGTTTTTGTTGTTGTTATGCATTTTATGTTAAGTTTTACGTAATGTTTTTTCCCCAAACACTTAGTAAAATGAGATGTCTTTTCTTAAGGTTTAGTAGTTCTTATTGAGCTTGTGTAATTATTACTATCTACATTTAATAATTAGAAAATAAATATAAGGGTTAGTCCAGTTCTACCTTCATTTTAATTTTAAGAAGTCAGGCACACGGCTCTGTTGTCTTCTCCTCACCTTCCCACTCCCATCCTTCATTAACAAATCCAACAATATAACCTGAAAGCCAGGTGATTAGTTTCTATCATGTCAAGTCTTTATGTGCTCATCTCATGCATGAAGGTTTTTTTTTTTCAATCAGTGTCAGGGGCTGGAAGAAGCTTTGCTCTCGGTTTGGAGTAAGAGGAGGACTCAGGCCAGTGTGCCGTTTAGTTTGGGTCAGCAGCACGCTCTGTGCCTCACTTACAGGGGGCCTTAGGCAACCGAGTTTAGTTCACAAAACCTTGCTAATTTTTTTTTTTTTTTAATACAGAATTATGTTGATCTGCTAATCTCTACAAATCTGTGTTTTATATTTAAGAGTGCTTATTAGAAAGAAGCCAAAGGCTCAAAATAGGAATGACTCTGAGGATTTTTATTTTGCTGGTTTTACTGTAGCAGAAGCATCCAGTGATGTGGGTATCTGCATAATATAATACATCCTCTTCCAAATCCTGCCTTCTTTTTTTGCATTCTCAAAGAAATCCCACACTCATTAAATAGCTTTCTATTATGATAACTTGGAAAAAGAACTGCTGTACTTCAGCCTTCCCACTGAGTGAAGTCTCATTATAAATCATCTCTTTATGGTTCCAAAGTGCTGTGCTTCCAAACTTCACTCATTAATGACACTGGAATGAGTTTCAGAGTTGCTGGCTGTTTGTGCTGGAGCCACACAGGAAAGACTGTTGCTGTCGACTTCCTCGATTCCTGAAACATGTCTGCAATGCACGAGGCCTACAAACCAAGAATTAATAGGGAAGGATGTATGTATGTGTGAATATGAATGAATATGTGCAGGCAAAGTCAATTACATTTGCACCATTTTTATTTCTTCCTCCTTTGTTTGGCCCAGAAACTGGAGACACTTATTTAAAACAAATGTTTTGATAGAGTACTGAATATATTTTAAAATTAATTTTCTTACTTTCTTCAAAAAGAATGTATATATCCTTACATTTCCTTCATAGAACCTGGATTGTCTTAGAGCCTGGCTGATCTGACCACCGATCATTGCCTAGTGGGAAGTATTAAAGATCATACTTACTAAAATCAGACATTCATGTAAGTTTAATATAATTGGTTAAGGGGCTTTAGGATACCTTTTACAGTACCAACGATTGACCTCTTTTATGTTCTTCATCCCCTAATAGTTTGGTTGAGAAGTATTTTGGTGTTGGTTCACAGAAGGTTGCTCGCTGCCTCATTTCTTCATATTAGCTTAATGGACCATAATGAGTCACCATGCCAGTTTCAGTCCCATGACATGAATTAAGCTTTGTCATCCATATTCTAGTTCACCATTTTTTATAGCTCTCTTTTTATTTGGATTATTAAGGATATGATTTTGCATTACTGAGGTCAGTAATTGCTTTACTTCTTTCTCTAGATCAAACCCTAATAATTCAGTTCATGATTATAAAAGGCCTGTACTTAATACCCTTTAAGAAGATATTTAAAGTAAAAATAGTAAAAATAACACACACACACACACACACACACAAAAAAAAAAAGATAATCTTTGTATTTCATGTGTAGGGAAACTGGTAGAGGATATTCCATTTGAGTATTATATAGTTCTTCCCAAACGCAATTCCCAACTCTTTGTTAAGTTTTTGTGGGTTTTATTATTGGTTAAATATTCTTATATGTGTTTGTGTATTTCTATTTCTTTGATATTGCTGCAGAGCTACTTGCTAGTATCACTGGATGGTCATTATTTATGTATCTAGACAGTACTATTTGCTGAAAAAATGTTTAATTTGTTCTATTTGTTTTCTAATAGGTTTTCATTCCCGTTTCTATTTAGTATATTCTATAGGGAATGAATATAAAAAACTTCCCTAGAAATTAACATAGAACATGGCAAACCTCTTTTTAAATTAGTCTTCGAGCATAACTGATTCTATAAGAAACTAGCTTGATCTAATGGAAAAGGAGGAGAAAATGAAATTGTTATTAAAATGCTAATTCTCCCTGTCTTGCTTCCCTAAGATTTCAGTATTACTGGTCAGGTCTTACAGAGGCTGTAAGTTAGTATTCGTTCAGAGTTATCTTTCAAGAAGTGAATTTGAATCTCCAGAGTATGTAACCCTTTATTTGAAGCTATTTCAGAAGATTCTCTGAGACTCATGGCCATTGGTACATTACTTTTTCTTCTCCAATTCTTTGTGGTTTCCACTGCTTCAAATGTGATATTATTGTAGCATAGAATGAACAGATTGCATCCAGATCATGTTAGCCTAGTATGGAGTTTTTCACACAAATGTGTTCTGAGTAAATAATCGATTACCTTTATTTTTTCCTACCTCTCTGAATCAATAGATTTGATACTTGTTCTTTGCTTATACTTTAAAGATGCAATTATACAAAACATCTACTTTCTTGACTTGGTCAATGAGAAAACAAACAAGAAAAAAACAAACAAACAAAAAAACCCAACACATAAGATTGGGCAGTTTTTCACTGCAGATTCTGATTTCTTTCGTTCTGTGCCCTTCTAGATGACGGATTTCTGTGACACCTGGATAAGTTGTTCTATCAAAAGTGGAAACAGCTTGATGTTTATCCCATGTACAGAAGTTTGTTATTGATGACTCCCTCCTACTGGATTAATAGAACTGATTAGTCATTGCCACAGGCTTAATTTGAGAATAAATGACATTTTTACTCATTAAATCAATTTTCATTTGCATTAGTCAGTATCCGTCTATTTACAAGCTTACAGTATTTGTTTTTCTTCCACTGAATCTTAAGCAAACTCTTAAGCTTCAAATCTCCTTTATTACCATCTTATTAGTGTAGGAAACATATGAAATGTGCCATAATAATTTTTGGAGTGGGTTTGGAGGAATGATTGCACATGTGCTCTAAGAGTTATTTTATACTCTGCCTCCTTTTCCGTAAGCATGTCTGCATATTGTATACAGCAAACTTCCCTTAGAAGAAAAAAATACATATCCATCCATTCAAGTGATCAGAACTTTAGTAACTTCTCACTATTCGTCAACACTATGCACAAGGTGACTATTTCAAAAGCATTGCCAGATCAGACTTGCATGCCACCATGTGGGAAATACAAGTGGCACTGTGGGTCTCAGCCTTGGGAACTCATTTCCTTACTGAGAGGACAGCCTGGCTGCACAGCACATGCAGGCTTTGCCTTCCCAGCAGGATCTTCCCTCTCTTCTTGGGGCTCTGCTCACAAAGTTGCTCATGTGTAACCCCAAGCCTGAGCCTAGCCACTCTTCCCTGAGACCCTCAGGCTCCCTTGTAGTCAGTGCTTCAGGGGTAAATTTTCCCTTAGGTCCCTTTCAACTTACATGAATTGCTATTCAAAAAAAGCAGTGCAAAGACAAATGCAAGTCCTGTCGTGTTCTGTGCTTGTGTGTGTTATTTAGGTCTCGTGGCATATTATAAAAAGTATGTAAAAAATCTCAAGCATGTATTCCATTTTGTTATGTATGCTGTTAGCATTTCGCAGAGCTCGGCTTGGATTATTTACTTAGCACTTTTTTCCTTAACTTTTTTTTTTATATCTTGTATGTCATCAAGAAACTTTAACATTATCATGCCAACTTTGGAGTCAGTACTGCTGTTAAAGTTCTCACTTGATTGGTTTGGTATGTGGCCATTATGTGGTGTAAATTGCTGGCATCAGTGGCACTATTTTATCAACCAGAAAGCTTGATTTTTTTTTTATTTTTATAGTAAACAGAAACAAACATTTACATTGTTTGATGTCATACTAAAACTCTCAACACAAAATATCTGCCTTTTTGTGTCTTTTGTTTTTGTTTTCCCTTCAACATGCATTTATCTTAAGAGTAGAGGGATGCTTATGTTGCAGATAATGAGAGCAATAGTAAGAGAAAATATAGATTTTACATGATAGTGGACATGTTAAAAATAATACTTGAGTCTTCCAGATATGTGTTTATTAACCTTGTCCTTATTTTTTTTTTTTTCCTTGAAATTTTGAATGTGTACACAGTAGTTTTTATTGTAGGAAGAGAGAATGTCGTAATGACAGAGACCATCCTGAAACTGATGGATCAAAGTGCAAATTATTAATATATATGATTCTTTTTGCTTTAAAAGAATGTGTTAGATTTGGCTGGGTTTTAGAAGTGTTCAAAAATGCTGTTAAGACTGAGGGAACAAAACGTGAGGATCATCTGAACTAAAATTTTGTACAAAGTGATGCAAACCGTAAAACAAATTAGGATTGCAGGCATCTTTGGTGTTTAGTGCAGAAATGACTGGACCATGATTGGGCTAATGGGGACATTACTTTTTCTTTCCCACAAATTTACTTTATTCTTAAAGACAGCATAGAGCTGTAGAACCAACCTCCATGGCAGGTTTTTGCAGCGCATCCCTGTACTTAGTAGCAGAAAGTGTCTCCTGATAGCTAACCAAAATCTTCCTTTCTGGAACTGAAGCTTATTATTTTTATCCTTTGGACAAAGATGTAGAAAACAGATTATTCCTTTCCTGTTTTCAGTAGTCATTTCTGTACTGGCAGGCAGCTGTCATGCATAAATAGCTTATGTTCTTCATTCTTTCCTCATGGGGCACGTTTTTCTAGATCGCTAATCAGTCTCATTCTCCTCCTCTGACCTCTTTCTCTCTGTTTCCTCCATTTATTTCTAATAGTTATGTGCTGGAAGCAGACAGTTTTAGGAATTCCTTGTATTGAGAAAAGTGGAAACATTACTTGAAGCATGTGTCTAGAAGGGTGTGCTTTCATTGGCAGTCCCAGTACAATGTTTGCCTTTTAAGCAGGGAGCCATTTGTGATCTGCTGTAATCTCAGATGTTTCTCAGAAGAGCCCACCACTTGCTTCACATCACATACGGATGCAATTTTATGCAGTCAGAGTTGCCCCTGCCTTTTGTACAGCATTTTTTTTTTTTTTGGTGAACATTTATTTGTTTTTCTGAGGATGAATTTGAATTCCAGTACTGCCTTCCAATAAGCATGTTCATTGAGCTGTCAGCATTTTGGCTGCACAGTGGCATAACATGCAGCACCCTCCCTTTGGTGCAAAACCACTGTACCAATGAAATACAGCTACTGCTGTTTGGCTACATATCTAACTGTATCCTAATAACTGCAGGGCTGGACAGTACTCCTGGGCAGTCTAGCCATTCAAGTGTAGTGTCTTAGTCTCAGAGGACTCCTCACCTCCTGTGTTTAAGTGGGTTGAGCCCAGATAGATGGCTGTAGCTACACAATTGTCACGCTGAGCAGACTTACCTTTAGAGAGCCTACTTTTTTTCATGGCTTGTGCTCACAGATTATCAAGGGAATGTTGTCCCTTCTGCTCTTGTATTACATTTGGTCATTCATTGGTTGCTCTTAACACAATTTATCATTTTCAGGGTAGTTCCAGCAACTATTTTTTCAGCTGAGAGACTGGGACTTTGTTCTGTTTTTAAAGATTCAAATTAAAGATTTTAGAGGAAGACCATAAATTTTAAATGCCACTATTTGTTACTCAATTTTAATTTTAATAATGCAGGTAAACACTAATAAAGACTGCTCAAATTGTGTTACTTGCTAATTACAGTAAAAATATGTACACATACTCTTCAGCTGCTTTATGAATGCAGTAACTTCTTCACTGAGAAAGAACCATGTGGGTTCATAACACAAAGCAAATAGCATTAAATTGGTCACAGCATTGGAAAAGCTACAGGCAGAACTCCAGCTCCAGGGAAGAACAGGCCTTCAGGCTGCTGTTGCTGTCTGTCCAGTGTAAATGAGCTGTCCTCATTTGGTGGGTCATGAGCCAGGAACAAAAATAGTGGGAACAAGTGGGAAAGGTGGAGAGAGATTTGGGAAGGCTGCTGCCAGCTCAGTAAGGGGCCAAACTTGGACTGTGGCAAGCTGCCTCGTTCCTGGCCCAGCTGGGTTTTGAACTCAGGTTCAGCTTAGACTCAGCTCATCTGTGATCCTGTCAGGGAACAAGATACTGTCAGCCTAGTCTGGTGATTTGGCTGCTTTGGGAAGCCCCAGTTCTCGAGCCAACGTATTTTCAAGGAGCTCTGTGTTGGAAAAGAAACTCTTTTTTGAGTAATGCCTGATGACTTACCCAGTTTATTTTTTGTATTTCCCAAGTTCTATAAATAGCAAATTGTGTGTGGTTAGCCCTGGTGATTTTGATATCTGGCCTGTCTGACCACATGCTCCATTTAATGCTACTTTGTACAGTGGACAAGGTGAGGTTAAAAGAACACACCGTTCTTTTGAAAATACTTTGGATACTGCTTAGGTGATGACTGAGCTTTGGCAGGAGCTGCCCAATCAAGCAATCTGCTGCAGTGCCTTATTTAAGAGCAGTATAATGGAGTGAGGAATTAGGATTTAATGCAAGGGAAATGTACAATGTGGGTGGGTCATACAGATGGATTTTGGTAGGGAGATGAAAAGGGCTTCTGCAGTCACAAGCACTAAAATTGCGGTGGTGGTACTTGACTGTTAGCAGGCAGGAGAGATGTTAAATCTGATCTAAATCAGTGCTCATTTTTTCCCCAGATGAAAATGACTACTTATGAAAGGTTAGAGGATTTATGGGGGTGTCAAAACATATGGCAGATGGGCTGGATTAGGGCTCATGAGTACAGTAATCCAAATCCTTGCTGCCAAGCATTACCGAGGATCTCTTCCTGCTGCTGGGCTGCACTAAGTGCATGCAGGGGAAGAGTTGCTGGTGAAAGTGCTTATCAAAGCAGAGTTCATTTTGAAAGGACTTTCTTTGCAGATGGAAGTGTACTAGTGAGCTGATGATGTTGCATCATATTTTGATTGTTTTTTCCCCCTCTCAATGATTCTCTGTACAAAACCTGGAAGAAAGTAAAGCCAGAATGTGAGCTAAGTATAATTATCTTCGACTATATTAGTGCAAAAGTCATGAGGTTAATTGTTGAGAGAGGAAAAAAATGAGTCTGTTATTCCCCATTGGAGCCAACTCTATCTGTGATAAACTGGTTTTCTTTTTTTTTTTTTTTAAAAAAAATATATATTGGGGAGTATTTTAGTATTTTTTTTTTCTTTAATTAAATCCAGAGGATGTCATCTGAACCATGAAAAATTTGCACTGGTAGCTCAGTGTTACTCAGGTTATTGGTAGTTGCAGTGAATGTGTAGTTAGTTTTAAAAAGATGTACAACTGCTGACTTTTGAGAAGACTCAGGTGTCAAAAAGCTGCTGTGGAGGGATGCAGACCACTTGTCTCTAAAGCAATTAGAGGAGCCTGCACTCCACTCCTGTAGCCCAGTAATTAAGCTCTGGAATTTGCCAGGTCTGGTTTGAGTAGTATTCTGCAGCATGATAAATAGATATGCTGGAGTGGAAAATCGCCTACTTGGATACCTCTGAACTTCACTGTTCATATGCTGAGATATTTCATTTGACACTGGTGTAAAGTCTTAAAGAAAAGTATTCTTAGAGCATGAAACACAATACCGTGTATAGAAATGTGGTGTTCTTTATAGATCCAAAATGTCTGAGGATCCAGACCTTACAGATCTTAAATTTAAGCTTAAAAGGAAGGCTGTAAATAATTACTGTAGCAGTGAGGATGGATTAGCTTTGAGGTCCAGACTGTTTGCATTCTAAGGCTAGGAGTAAGAGGCAAATTTTTCATTGTTACTGTTTTATGATCTATGAAGAAGATCTGAAAATTTTTAGCAGGTTTCTCTGTTAACCACGAGGAATGGTGTATCTGCTGCAGTATGAGCATTGTTGAAGAACTTTGTAATGTGAACTCTCATAGTGTTTAGTTGAAAAGTGCAATCGTTAGAACTTTAGGAAAGGGAGATTTCCCTCTGGTTGTTAAGTAAGTATTAACAAAATAACAAAGCAGTCTAAGCAATCCATGAAAGCTCACTTCTTGTCTATTAATCAAGTTTCACTTGCTAAGTACTCAGGATGTCTTAATCTTTCTAGTGCTATGTGGTCTTCCAGGAAAGACCTGCTCTGAATTCCTAATTAAACAAGCAAACAAATGAACAAAACTCCCCATCTTCCACCTTCCGGCTTATTATTTTTTCTCTTCCTAAGCAGTCTCCTCTGTAGCGACTATGGAAGGATATATAAAAAGAGCAAAAAAGGGTCACATTTAGCATATGAGAATTTTTCATCTGCATGTTTAAAGGAAACAAGTTTGAAAATAATGAAACCAGAGAGGAGAAAGCAAGGATTTTAATGTACCTAAATATACTGAGAATGAAAGAGCAGGTTGAATCAGAAAAATATTTTTTTACTATGAAGGAATACATGCAAATGATGAAATGTGGATTATATTTTTATTCCAAAAACAAAGTTAGGTGGAATTTTTGTGGTAACTAGTTTACATGGCTTTATAACATTAAGGCATTTACACAGTTCTATCAAGTAGGGTTAAAACAGTACCTCAGGTGGGTTTCAAAGAATTAAGTAGCTTACAAGTCAAAGTAGTCTGTTTCAATAGGCTTTCCAGGGAATATATTAATCATAAAAAGTAGATACGGATTTTGATTAGTTTACTACTAAAAAGGCATTGAATTTCCAATATATAGAAATATGTAGAAGCTAATTAAAAATGTAATCAATATAGTAAATTAAATATGTGAACTCAGACTTTGCTTCATGTATAAAAAAGTGCAACATTTTTCAAGTGGATCTGATGTAGCTATGTAAATCATTCTCATTATGAATTTGTTTGTTCCCTGCTAATACCTCCTTTGCATTCTTCCATATCTCCTCAAAACTGAATGAATTAATCTGCCATTAAATAGTTTAAATTCACAAGGGGAAGTGAATGGGAGTAAATTTCTTAATAAGATAAGCTAATAAATTATGATGACTAGACTACACTTTCAGTGACCTGTTGGTAGAAAACTATTAAATGCAAGCTAAAATGGAGTAGCACAGTCACCTATATGTCAAGATATCAAGGAGAGAGTTCCCCCATGAAGAAGAAAAATGCTGTTTGAAAGAAATAAGATAAAAAAAATTCCACTGTGAGGTCTTGCTTATGAATAACAGACATAAGAAACGTTCAGTGAATAACCATACCAGGAATGTGTAGTTTGAGATGGATAAAAAAACACACCTAATAAAAAGAAAGATGATTGACAACTAATTTTTTGTAATAATGGGCGGAAATAATAACAAAGTGCTTACACTGTGTCTGGAGTTACTTGGCAAATATTTTTTCTGTCCTTACAGAAAGCATCTAAGAAAATGAAATATAAAAATTACT
This sequence comes from Perdix hodgsoniae, assembly GCA_035772895.1. Lineage (NCBI taxonomy): Eukaryota > Metazoa > Chordata > Aves > Galliformes > Phasianidae > Perdix > Perdix hodgsoniae. The sequence goes on along the minus strand of JAPSGF010000006.1, from coordinate 4,609,968 downwards.
AATATTTTTGCTTTTACAGATATTTCTGCAAAAAAGAGATTAATCCAAAACAGTTTTTGTTTAGGGTGCCCATGTAGTTGAGAGCAGAATTTAAGCCCATCAATCCTAGAAATAGGTGAGAAAGTCTTTCTTCTTCTGATTTTCATTCATCAGAAGTGTATGAATAAGTTTCTTTCTGCAAGTGTATGAATAAGTAAGTACTTTCTAGTGGGGAGGGGGAGAACCCAACAAGCAGCTTCAGCTGGCAAATGTTGAGTTATTCCATAAATAAGTGGCAGCTTATGGTTGCTAGTATGATGACATGAGTAGGTGGAAGCATCTGAATGCTTCATGTATTTTTATTTAGATGAATATAAAGATGTGAAAGATTTTTAAAGCAGTGATTTAATATAATGCTCTTGAAGAAAAAAAACCAAACAACACTGTTTGGCTGTGAGATGTAAAATGAAATGGAGCTTTCAGTAATAGGCACATCTGATGACTCCAAATGAACATTGTAATTAACTGGAACTGGAAGACCTAAACATGGAAACTGTCTGTTTTCTTTTCTTGGCTTGTTGGAATGTTTATTTGGTTGTTAGGTGAAATTCCTTAAGTATTACTTTAGGAAATGTGTCTGTTAGGAAAAAATGGAGCAGTCCAGTAACTTTAAATTCTCTTGAGGCAAACTGTTGGTTTAGTCACAACCAGAAGCGAATAAGGATTTGGGAAGTTATATGGAGACCAATGTAATGTTCCATAAATTCCTCTAAATCATGGCTACATGGGATAAGTGATAAGCAAGGACTGACAGCTCTAAGATCTCAAGACTTGATTCTGATACAAGCTTTAGAGGGCTTACATGAAAGAACCTGTTCTTTTAGTTTATGGTCAGCAGTGTTCAGTTCACTCCAGCGTTCTGTGAACCAGACACCTGAGATAGATCTGCAGTGCTTGCTTTTCATTACCAAAAATAGTTGTATGAGATATTTCTCAATTCCTTTTGTTTGTGAATTAAATAGCTCATGCTAATTTATACTTATGATTGTTTTGGTTCTTTTCTTTCAGAGGAAGAATTTGAACCTTTTCTTCAGCATTGGTTTATTGACCTCCTGGGGCACTGCACTGCTGGGTGTCCGCTTATACTGGATGGGCAACAAGCCCCCAAGTTTTTCCAACTCTGACAATCCAGCAGCTGATTCAGACAGTTTTCTCACGCGAATGCTGACCTTCCTTTACTTGCCAACAAAGAATCTCTGGCTGTTATTTTGCCCAGACACCCTCAGCTTTGACTGGTCAATGGATGCTGTACCTCTTCTGAAGGCAGTCAGCGACTGGAGAAATCTACACACTGTGGCCTTCTATGCTGGACTTTTCCTCCTCGCCTACTTCAGCTTGAAGGGCTCCAGCAATGAAAGAGAATGCAATGGGAAAAGTATAATGAACGGCAAGCAGAATGCTAATGGGCATAGCTGTCACTCTGAAATGGAATATAAGACACTGGAGGGGAAGTCAAGCTTTGCATCAAAGGAAGAGAATGGCATAAAAAAGCATGAAATCCTGAAACTACAGCTTCCTTCAACTGAGAACATTGTCATTCTGTCTTTGTCTTTGTTAATAGTGCCCTTTATTCCTGCCACAAACCTATTTTTCTATGTTGGCTTTGTAATAGCAGAGCGTGTGCTGTATGTTCCTAGTATGGGCTTCTGCCTGCTGGTTACAGTAGGTGTCAGAGCCCTTTACGTCAAAGCCCAAAAACGCTTTCTGAAGAACTTGGTTTTTTGTTCCACTGCTGCATTGATTGTTTTTTATGGACTCAAGACTGTTGTCAGAAATGGGGACTGGCAGAATGAGGAGATGCTGTATAGGTCAGGAATAAAAGTAAACCCTGCTAAAGGTAATTTTTACTCTTTATGATAAATGTTTCACTTCTTATCTGTCTTTGCCTTTGAATTGTCTGATTTTGTTAACTGTTTCTAAAGAAGATGCTCAGAAAATGTCCATTTAAAACAGTGTATACTTCAGTAGAAATGAGGAAAAGCAGGAATGTATTCTGATTATGTATAACAGGTGTCACATCAGCATGCAGAAAACGAGATCCTAAGGTAAGATGGCACTTTATTTTTCATTGATCTTAGTGCTACATTTTGAAATTTAAGAAGGAATATGAGTATTACAGATTCCACCCTGTTAGTTTTCCATTTGGAGTCTGGTTTCAATCAACCTAATGGAGCTTTTTCTAATGTTCACTGGATGTTTTATTTGCTGTGAACAGAAAATAAGAAATAGTAAGGGACAGCATTAGCAAGGTAGTGTTTTTGTTTTTGTTTTATTTTTATTTCATCTGACACAGATAATGTCAGTGCTACAAAATAAAAATGAGGAAATTAGGTCATACTATTCAGCCTAGGAAATTACTGTGGTTCCTCCTGTATGCAGGTACTGTAAAGAGTTACTGTCAAATACTAACACCTTCATGTTAATGTTTAAATGTCATTGGTAACATTGCCCAGCTATTTCACCCAAAGATTGTATCTGTGCTGTAGTGAAATGTGACTGCAGCTAGTGTAAGCACATCCAAACTGGCAGTAAACTGGTTCATTTAGGGATCGGTAGCAGTGTTTAGCTGTAGTTCTGTGGTTTCAGCATATACAGCGGATCCAGCTGGGAATCCTTGATGCCTTGGCTGCCCTGCTCTTGGCACACAAGTAAGTTTACGTGAGAGCAGTCAAAATACCACCTGTGAGTGCAGTGTAGGCATTGACTAAGCCGTCATTACTCACAATTCATCAGGAGTGAGAAGGGATCACTGATTGCTTTGCCTGTGTATGAAAGAAAAATTTGACAGTGCTTGAACATATCACACTTGAGTTTTTCCAGTTTGCTGCTCCAAAGCCCATTATATGATGTGAAGTCATCTGCTGACAGGACTGTGCATTTTGGTTAGGCAGTTATGCCATAGTCTAAAAGCTGTGATGATGAGAAGCAAATGCAGATGTTACTATGAGCTGATAGAGAGTGTAAAAGTGGATTTGGCAGATAAGGTGCCTTCCAAAGCAGTGTTAGAGTAGCTTGTCAATCATCAGTCTGACTTTGTAACTCTTCATTGTACGCTTTGTTGCCCTAGATAAAAATGAAGGTAAAACTGTGAATCTGGTTGCTGCAGTGACTTTTTATTAAGTCTGAACAAGCACATCCGATTTCTACTTTTTTTTTTCCTTTTCTTTTTTTTCTTTCTTTTTCTTTTTTTTTTTTTTTCTTCCCCAAAACTAGATTGATGTGTGAGGGCAAAAAAAAAAGAGAAGTAACTGAACAAAAATGCTGATTGTGATTGTAAGATGCAATGCATTGCATTGTAAGATGCAATGAGACCAATTTAGTGACAGTGTAAACCTTGCACTAAAATGTTGGAGCACCTTGAAAAGACAAAATGTGTATTAAAAGAAAAAGTATGTTGCCTTTGTTCTTGGTGGAGATCTCCAGATATCTCAGACTGTATAAGCAGACATCTACTTGCTTAGAGACAGTTTTAGTGATTAAAAAGAAAAAAAATCTACTTTTTGTTCAGTATTAGAATTCAGTATAGTGTTGTCTGGAAAGTAGACTACTGTGTATTCTGCTCCCAGGAGACAAGGCGAGGTATTTTCATCGTAGACATCTCAGTGTACACAGATTTATGTATATATGATTGCCATATAAGCTGACATTAAGTTTCTCATATGATATGCAAAAGCAAAGACTGCACGTCAGTGTGGTGATACAGACATGACTGAGGTGACTGTAAATCTCCTTAAAATATCCTGTTAAACTTCTGCTGAATATTTACTAGCCCACACACATTGTTAGAAGGCTGGGTATCAGAAACTCCCAGCTAAAGCAACCTGTCACCGAACTCTATTCATTATTGTGAATACCTCCTAGATTATCCCTGGCTTTGACTATGCTAATTGTATTTTCTATTTCTCATACCGTCAGGCAAGCCTGACTGGACTAGACTGGCTGCCAATCCAGCCAAAGCATTAGGAGATCAGCAATTCACAGTACTCTTCAGTAACTAAAAGAAGTTGACGTAGAAAAAACAATTTAGTTTTGTTTTCCTCCTTAAAAAAAAGAAAAAAAAAAGAATGCCAGTGATAAATAGGCTATTCAAACAGAAATACAATGGACTGTTCAGTCAAATGTTTTCGTGGAGATGGGTTTTCCTTCCAGACTGCTAAGAAGAAACTGCCAGTCCTCACTTCTCCCTATGAGTGTTTTCTTATTTCTGATCATTTTGATCTGCAGAGTTGTTTTCCCTGAAGGCCCCATTAATCCTCCCTCCATTTGTAAGGAGCTTCTGAACAATAGCATCTTCTATTGTAAGCTAAAGAGAAAAGAGGGATCCCTTCAAAAGCTCCCCTCTGGAAACTGAGACAAAGTAGAAATCTGCAAGAGCAGTTTTGTTAGAGCTGGGAGTGGAGTTGTTTTTGTAGTTCCATCTCTATTCTGGCCTAGTGGATGGAAACCATTCTGCAGCTGGATATGTGACAGCCTTGACCTGATGTGCTTGGCTAATAAGGTGGATGGAGAGGTGAGTTATTAGCACAGGTGCATCCATGTGCTAATATGACTGAACTGTCTTGGAAAGGTGTTATCTCATATGGTGTTGGTTTATAATCAAGTCCTTGTGTTGCGGTATGTCTAAGAATATAATCTCTCTGCTGCTGAGAGGCTGTTGGATGAAGTTATTCAGTGGCTTCTCAGTCCTCAGTGAAGAAATGGGTGTTTATTGCTTTCCAGAGCTCTTTGTCAGGACCCACACTGGGGCCCTGCAGAAACACAGGCAGAGGAGCAGTGTACTGCCTTAGGTGAGGGAACTGCGAGCAGCTGTCGCCTTCGTGCAGTTACATTTTTCCAGCCTGTTTGTGCCAATCGCTGACAATGTGGAAAAAAATACTCCAAAGTGCATGATGCTTTGATCACTTTGTCAAAAACAAACAAACAAACAAAAAAAACCCCACAACAACTCCTAAACTAAAAACAGCAACAACAAGAAAGCCACACCACATAAGATTCAAGTGCACCAGTCCTGCTGAGGCTGCCCACAGCGCTGTGCAGGCCCAGGCATCCCTGAGGGTGTGCCATAGTGGCTTCTGACATTTGCTGATGGAGTGAGAGCAGGATTTGAGATTCCATGGCCCTGTCTGTTGTTTGGCTTGCTCCTTTGCAGTTTTGGTTGTTACTAGTATTTCAGATATCTTTAAAGTAATCTGAGCCTTGCCTCCTTATGGTTTGTTAGCACCTGGGGGAAAAACAGGCAAGGCTGATGAAGGTAGTTTATGGGTTTTGAAGTGGCTGTGTGTGTGTTTTGACACCAGGGAGGGAAAGGCACAAGTGTTTCTCTCTGCTGCCTTCAACTTAATGAGCAGCTGAACGGATATAAAACAGTTCACGTTATTTAAGGGTTCTTTTATAGTGAAGGAAGCCTTCTAACATGTAAAAACAAACAAAACAGTTAAAAATGGGAGGTAGCTGTCACATCTTTTCCAATTAGACTGAGTCATTCTTTGCTCATAGTTACCTTGTGTATAATGTGAAATTATAATGACACTGCATCTTGTTATCTCAAGTTTTCTCTGTAGTACCAGAAGTAGCTTCAAAAAGCATCGTCTTGTACTTCCAGTCCAATTTGTACCTTGTAGTCCGCATCATAACGATCTTTCATGTTCAGATATTTCTGCTGTACTGTTAAAGGCATTGAATAAAAAAGTAGAAAATAGCAGAAAGAAGCTGTTAGACTGCTGCAGAGGTATTAGTTTCTTGATCATATTTGCAGGTGAAATTTTAGTTCCTGGTTCCTGCTGTGAGACTTGTAAGTGAACTTTGAAGGTCCTTCCTGAAGCATGTTGACTTGCTGTATCAAATTGTGCACCTTGACTCAATGGATGCTTAACTTCAACTGTGCACTGAAGTCTTAATAAATTTAAATATATATGACAACATTATTTTCAGTGGGGAATACAGGAGGAAGCAGGTACTTCCAGAGGCAGTATTGCGACATCACTGTGGTGCCTACACTTGGACTGATGAATCAACATGATGTTGTCAGGCAATAGTTGTCATTCCATACAGGTAGAGAGACACTTCTTGTCTTTCCATTCTTCCTTCTACTCCCAGTTCTTGTAACTATAAATCTTTCAATTTTTGCTGAATATTTTTAAAAGATTGTCTAATATTGAAATACACTTCTCAACTACAATGTTCCTTTTCCCTATCCTACTTTCTTTTTTCATTTGTGACAAGGTTGTCAGATCTTCTTGCCTCATTCTGCTATATTGGCAACTGTAGAAGATTTGTAGAATTTGCTTTGCATTTTGGCATTTTGGCATAGCCTTGGTTTCAGCCCCTGGAACATCATAGTTTATTACATTTTGTTTGTTTGCTTAATTTCTTATCATCAGTTTAACATAGGATCGGCAAGGACTGCCTCTGTACATACCTGTGAATGTGAAGATACAGGTATGAATTATGACATGAAGCTTCTTAGTTGAACAAAAATGTGTGGACTGGCTCTATGCTCATTTGAGTACTTACAGAAAGTAATCCATGCTCGTAGTTGTAGAGCTTTTGTGATCTGGTTTTCTGTGCATTTGCCTAGAAGTAAATACTAGGAGCTGTTACCATTTGATTTGACAGTTTTCTGCTGTTACCCACTCTTAGAAAATGATTCTGTGCTAACAGCAGCTGTGAGTAAGCAGTCCTGCCTTCCTCTTTCAAGAGACAATGAAAATTACATCTATTAGTGCAGCAAGGAATAGTTGTAATATCTTGTTGTGTGCAGGTGAAGAAGAAATATTTCCTTAAAGAAAAAAGGGTACAATAAACTAGTATTTTCCATGATTACTAATATTATTCTATCACTAGTAATGACAAGGTGAAAGGAGAATATATGTTTAAAAGTATGTCCTTCTTTGAATGTGTTTATTGTTAAGAGTGCCTTCCCCAGAACTTTTTGGCATTTAATTTTTTGACAAAATATTGGATGGATATTTACTCTGACTTGTATTATTATTTTCAGCCTTGCTCAGAAACTTAAATTTGGCTTTCTTTTCTTTTTTTTTTTTTACTGTAAAGGAGCTATGACTTCTGTCTTGGCTGTAAAATATTTCCAACCATCAATAACAACTCGTACACATGGAAATCCACCCAATAATTAAATTATTTTATGAAAGTAAAAAATTCAAGACTAATACATTTTAAAATATTGTTAGCAATACATAAATTTGTATATCTATATCGTTCTTTTATTGGGGTGTATGTAAGATACTGTGTTGTGTTGGTTTTTTTTTAACAAAAGTTTTTTTGTGAAATAAATGTAGTTCAGGATGCTTCAGTGTTCTTAAAAGAAATAGAAAATACTTTTTCTGTCTGCCAGTCATAACAGCTTAAAAACAGAAAGCTTATACCAGCAAGTGAACTGCCTGGAATTGTTTGGAAGTTAAATAAAAATACTGCTCTCTGAAAATAGTGTAGGGCTATGTAAATGGCAGAACTGCTGCCATGGTTGATGAGAAGGCATGGAAAGAATAGCCATTAGTTGTTTGGGAAACAGCCATAGTTATCTAGAGCATTTGAGCATCCCACAGGCAGTCCAGCTGCAGCAAAACGGTCTGGTTATGCTAAATATGTTGGAGAGCTGAAGGAAAGTGGTTTACACTTCAGTTCAAAGTCTAAATTTATTCTCCAATGTCAGTATTCTTTCTTTCAGTTCTTCAGCAGTGCTGTAATTTCCTTTGAAACCCAAGTCACTGTGGGATACCTGCTGCTCCTTCAGCAGGATGCCAGAAAGCCCAATATTCTTTCTTAATGTCTGTAGAGGACTGAAAACAAGGATAGTAAATATATATTTTTTCTCTTTTGCACAGTCCAACAATATCTCTGATTTGTGAATCCTAAGTAACAGTAAGAAGCGAATCTGTTACTAACTACTGGCTAGACTTTATTTTTCCCCTCTGCATATACTAAGAATTTAAGGAAATAAACAATTATGAGACATGGACTCTATTACTCTGTTTTGAAACATGGACTTATCAGGCTGTTACTCCTTCCTCAGCCTTCCCAGAGGTGCTCTGCAAAATCATTCAACAAGCTCGTCTGTCCTGAAAACTGCAGTTCAAAAACTCCACCCCTGGTCCAATGGGAATTAGTTTTGGCAAAGTGTCTTTTTGTAGCATATCAAGTTCAGTGGATTATGTTTGAGGTTAATTTTTTACTTTTTTTTTTTTATTTTTTGCCAAAAACTGATATTTATTCTTTTTCCTGTCTGATTCAAGATCTGGCCTTCAGTCCATTTTCATGTATGTTATGGACCTAGACTTATTATTTTGGAGACAAAGAATTACTATTAAAAGGAAAATTGAGATTATCCAGGTTGTTTCTCAAACTAAGCATGCTTGTTTAGATACTCATCCAGCTGTTCCACTATTTTACTTTCTTTACATGATGGTTTTCATCATGAGTTACATGTCTTCATTTTCCTGTCTGTAGTAGATCGTATAGGAATATGTGTTGAGGCTCTATTACGTAAGTCTGGTGGAGAAACAAACCTTTGATGTGAACATGACAGTAATTTACACACATTTTGATGCCTCTTTACGCCTTTTCTGGCAATGAAAAATCCATTTTTTTGTCCAATATCCTTTGTAAGCAGGTGTTATTCACCTCTCTTGCTTGGATTATCATCTCTGCCAGCCCTGAGTCACATGAAAATTAGGTGATGGCAGTTGCAGTAGAGAATCATAGAATCACCAAGGTTGGAAAAGACCTCCAAGATCATCCACTCCAACTGTCCACCTATCACTAACATTCCACTAAACCATGCCCCTCGGTGTAACATCCAAATGTTCCATGAACACCTCCAGGATCAGTGACTCCACCACCTCCTTTGGGCAGCCCATTCCAGCACCTGACCACTCTTCTGGAGAAGATGTCCAACCTGAATCTCCTTTGGCACAACTTGAGGCCATTCCCTCTAGTCCTATCACGAGTTATGCAGGAGAAGAAGCCCACCCCCAGTTCACCACAACCTCCTTTCAGGTAGTTGTAGAGAGTGATAAGATCTCCCCTGAGCTTCCTCCAGACTAAAACAGTTCCCTCAGCCACTTCTTATAAGACTTGTGCTCCGGACCTCTTACCAGCTTTATTGTCCTTCTCCGAACAGGCTCCAGGGCATCAATGTCTTTTCTTGCGGTGAGGGGCCCAAAACTGGACGCGCTACTCAAGGTAGCCTCACCATTGCTGAGTACAGAGGGATGATCATTTCCCTGTTGCTGCTGACTAATACAAGCCAAGATGCCGTTGGTCTTCTTGTCCACCTGAGCACACTGCTGGCTCATGTTCAGCCGAGTGTCAACCAGTACCCCCATGTCTGTTTCCTTTATAACAGTCTTCCAGCCACTCTGTCCCAAGCCTGTGGCATTGCCTGGGGTTGTTGTGGCCAAAGTGTAGGATCCAGCACTTAGTCTTGTTGAACCTCATGCCATTGGCCTCAGCCCAGCTTTCTAGCCTGTCCGGATCACCCTGTAGGGCCTACCTACCCCCAGACAGATCAACGCTTCCTGCCAACTTGGTATTACTAGTAGACTTACTGATAACACTCAGTGTCCTTATCCAGATCATCAGTAAGGATATTTACAGGACCCAATACTGATGCCTGGGGGAACATTACTTGTGACCAGTCGCCAACTGGATTTAATTCTGTTCATCGCCACCCTCTGGGTGCAGCCATCCAGCCAGTTCTTTACCCAGCAAAGAGTGTACCTGTTGTAGCTAGATTCTCCAGGGGGTACTGTGAGAGGAGAGCAGAAGGCTTGCATTTAGTTTTGTTCCTAAATACAGAAAAGATAAATTAAAAAAAAAAGGCAAACTTCTTGTTCTCTTTGCTTAGACATTGTGGCATGTTGAATTTCTATTTCTGTTCTCAGGATGTAGAACATAGAGTATGGGCTATTAGGGATGCTAGTGAATTATTTTAGTCTCTTTACTTAGTTTCACTACTTGCAAAAGATGAAGTGTGTATTTTTATGATCTACCTTCTTCTGTGTGATTTGTATTTCCATACCAGTGTGAACATTTATTGGATGGTAAAGCTTCACAGAGTCTATCTTGCCTTAATAAGTGATTTAAAAATGGGCAAACATAACTCACCTTGAAGTTTCATAGAAAAGCTTTCTTCCCAAATATGAAGTATGTTGCCTTTTCCAAATCTGACACATGTAGTCCTCTTAGAATTACATTGGTTTGATACCCTCCTGTGACTGTTCTGGCGTGTTCCCAGGTCGTTGTCCTCTCTGTTACCCTTGCCTGGAAGTGGGCCAACTTGATGCATCTACTTTAGCTCGGAGAACCAGGGCTGTCATTTCAGTTGGTTAAGTACACCCTTCCATTTCTGTAGGAATCTAGCTTACAGTCCACCACTTGGGATTTAAGTGATAGTTTTGAAATATATATTATTATTTTTAGAATCATTCCTGCTGTTTAGAAAGCTATGTAAGTTTGCAATTTTAACACACAGTCACGTCTTTGCCTGAGTTAGTTTAGTTCTATAAGGCATTCCTCAGGGCTGATCCTGAAGTGTCTGGGATGATCGGTCTCTTTCTTGAACAATTTGAGTCCATCTTCTTTGCAAAATAGAATTCCTTATGTCATGAGAGCTTTGAGTCAGCCCTGGTTCACTACTTTGTTCTTGATCCTTGTGAAGCCTCATGATGTGGCTTACAGTGTTCACACACTTGCACTGCACGTAGCTAAGAAAGCTGTGAAATCAAAAATGTCATCTGGGTTTCCTGTGATTCAGAACAGTGACCGCATTAGATGTTAAGGGTAGCATAATTCACTTTTTCTCCCTTCTTTTTATCTTACCTGAATCAATTGATTCCTTCCTCTAGACTAAATAGAGCAAATGATGAAGCCTAGGAGCAGTCCCTCCTTAGCAAATGCTTAGTATCATCTCAGTTTCATTGAGCTGACAGAGCCACTGTCCTGTCCTTTGGGAAGAAAATGTTAACTTTTTGTAACATAGCAAGAGGAATGGGTATATTGGACAGTGGTGTTGAATATTCAGTGGTATTCATAGCTATTCAAAAATAAATAAAACTGCAGCACTGCTTGACAGAATTCAGTTGTTTTAGTGCCCGTGCTGGCAAGTAGTGGAGAGCTTTCAGAGCTCTGTATAGTATTCGGTTGTGTTTTTCTTTTCACCTGCTGTCACTCCAAAAGTCCCAGAATAGATCAACAGATAGTATAAATAATGTTCTTAATAAAAAGAATAATATATAATGCTTAGGTGGTGGTAGATCTCTAATACAGTGTGTCAACGTTTCTGCATACCCACTGCTATAAAAAAAATCAATATATAATGTAGATTAAACTCATAAATTATAAGTACATAGAGACCATTTATCACTTTAGGAAACAAGGAACAGAACACTTCTGCTGTTGTTTTAGCAAAACGTTGTAACTTGATCAAAGTGTCTATTAACGAGTACAATTTTTGTACAGAAAATATTGTAAATTATATGTGAATTTTTGGCATATTTTGACATATTCATAACTTCTTTGGAACAATATAAAGAACAGAAATACCTTGTATGAATTGTAATGTTCTCTTAGCAGAACTTATAATAAAGCTCTTCAGCTTCCAACAAAGCACTAAAGAGTGCTTAGGTGAAGTTCTCTGTGCTCAAACCAGTTAAAAAAAAAACATTATCTAATTGATCTCCTGAATATATCTAAGATAGAGTGTGTCTGTATTGTAGAAAAACTTGTTCTCTTCATTTACTTTTTTGGTGAGTGCAACTGAGCTTTCAGACTTTTTATTCAGAAAACCTATTTTTCTTCTGCTAGTGAAAATCTTTTCCTCCCTAGAGCAAAGTGATTGCTTGATGAAATGTGAATGCTAAAGACTGAAACACCACTTTACTTTATCCAGTAGTACCCCTGACAGAAAAAAAAAGCCATAAATTGCTGATGAATAGAACCTTCTGACAAGAAGGAAGAGGTGTTGCTCTTTACAGTTATGAATGTAGCCTCTTAAATGTAAATGGTATATCTGATACTGAGCTCTCTCTATTACAGCGAAGTCCTGGTATCTGAGATCTTGTTGACCACTACAAATGGTCTTCACTGCAAAGTCGGTCTTTTTTTTTTTTTCCTCAGTAGGATGAATTTTCCATTAGAAAACATTGGTATTGATATTTTAACTTCTTTCTCATGAAGTTGATCACACTCAAAACTCCTCAGAGAAATTCAGATTTCCCTTTGGGATCTTTGTCTGCTCCAGATATGTTTTAAGAAGGATGACCCTTTAATGGAAGTTAAGAATATAGACCAAGATATAATCTGTAAATGTAAATTTCAGCAGTTCTCACACTGTTTAAATAACTTAGTTTTCTTGGCCCTTCTTTTATGAGAACAGTAATTACACAAGAAATGTTCCTTACGTTTCTCTTCTGTACTGCAAGAACACTTCCTCTCCTTCCTTTACTTCATTCCCCTAGAGGCTGAAATGCATTTATGTTCCATTAGTGTCTAGCTGTGTTATTGTAGTAGGCACTGTACAAACCCACAGTGAGAGACAGTTCCTGGCAGAAAAAGCTTGCAACTAATGAATGAACAACAAATGTCAAGAGTAAAGAATGGAAAGGGATCAGGAAAAGAAGCTTCCTAAACAACACATCTAAATAACAGATGAGCAACAGACCTGGGAACAGAATATAACTCTTAATTCCTAGTTTAGCACCTGTAGGAGTCCAGGAGGAAACTGAATCTGATGACAGTAATTTATGTATTTTAAAGGTATAAACTTGATAAACAAGAAAAAAAAAACATATTTTTGTCTTCAAGCCACATCCCATATTAAGTGTATTTTTGCTGAGGCCATCCTGTTATTACACTGCTCCAAAATAATCTCTAATTTTAACCTTAACAGTGGTCCAGTACTCTATGTAAGATAATACGTGGCTTTCAGCTATTAATGCAGAGCTTTAGATAGGTGATGATAATTCAGTTTGTAAATATTTGATCTAGAACTATCCAGTATCAGTGCTAAGAACTTTCCTGGTAGAAGTTCCAAGAATTTGTAATAATCTATTTGTTCCCTATTACCATAGAGCTGAGAGCTTCACTATACATTGCTGTGTTCATCTCTGCATACCTCATGGTGATATCTGCCACACGGAGAGGTGACGCTGTGAATGGATTGAAAATTAGACATACTGTGCTATGAGGGAAATTCTTGGAAAGCAACACAGCATTTCAAAGTTGGAAGTGTAATTTGTACTGTTTCCTCCTTGTAAAATTTTCAATTTTGACATGCTGTTTTAATACCTGTTCCCCTGTGATTTTCTTGTGCAACAAGTTCATAGTGAAAGAAAACATTGCACCAAGTGCAGTGCAAATTTCAAGTATTGATGCTGTAACCAAGAAGAGATGATTAGTGTGCTGCAATGAAGTATTGATTTATATGAAAAGTACACATATTTCAGTTGACTTGTTAGTGTTGGAAGGAGAGAGAAGCAAATGGAAAGTCAATTTAGACAGTGTTGGAAACAGAAGTGTTTAATAAAAGTAAAAATAAAACTCACTTCAATTATTTCATCATCCAAAAAAAGTCTTACTTTGTACTTATTTAAATGATGATGAGGAATGGAAGGTTTTAAAGCATTGATGCTTTGGAGTTTTGCAGCATCTGTTGGATCTATTTGCTTAATTGTCATTGATAAGCCTTGATATCTTACCTCTGCAATGTGAACAGGAGAAAAACTAATTTTTTTGTGAAATTATGAGTCTTTATAGTTTAGGTGTAAAACTGTAGGGGAGTATGGAGGAGTTGCACTGTTTATCAGCTTGATGTGGGAGCTGGCGTGTTTTGTTACAAGTCAACATTACTTTTACAGTGTGAAGAAGCCAGTAGCGTTCTAATGAGTGCAAATGGTGACCATGCACTTCAAGGTGTTGATAGCTGGCTTGATAGTTCTCTTTCCACTCCATTTTTGGCAGTGGTATGACCACAACCTCCTCCTCCCATTCTTTAATCAGGGGGTAGGAAAACAAAAATACTCTTCGCATGCTTGCCAGATAAGAGTATTTTATTCGACAACATCAAAAAAGCATCTTTAGGAGCTAAACTCAAAAATACTTACTACTTTTTCAAGTAGTTCAGAAGAGTGATATTTTTCAAAACTGGGTGTCCTTTGATTCAAGAGGTTTTACATAGAGTGGGCTGTTTGTTTTGCTCTTGGTCTTACATGCCCCCCTCTCTTGTTCCTTCCAGATGGAAAAATAGAGATCATTACTAATCAGAGTTAACAAAGAAAGGGGAGAAAGAAATGAAAAAAAGGGAAAGTCAATTACTGTTTTGCAGTGAAGTTGAACACTAAACATTCTTGCGATAGTGTCCTTTATCATAAATGTCATCAATCATTACATTAAAAAAAAAGCTTTTTTTTTTTTTTTTTTCTGCACCAGCATCTCTTCATCCCTAAAATCTTAATGAACAAAACAAAGATGATAGTTGTAGGTGTTCATTTCATTTTCACAATTTGAAAGGGGAAATGCAGAGAGACCTGCTGATTTCACAAGCTTGAGGATAGTAAATAAAGCACAAATACCTGTAAATCTCTGTGGATGTTTCTTTGGCTTTTTCTGCGTTGCACTGTGAAGTAGAGTTGCTTGTTTGGACTGCTGAGAAATTGATTACAAATGATTTTGCTGTTCCCTAAATATTTCAGTAGCAGTTCAAGTACTTTATCACTGTCACTCAAGTAATAATCTAATTCACTTTTTCGATGCCTTCATCAATTTCTGTTTTAACTTAAATTTTATGACTCTGTCTTATAGTTTTAAGGTGAGATCAGTATTGCAAAACTTCAATAATTCATTATTAGGAGTTGTTAGAATTGTAAATCTTTTTGATTCAATTTTAGGATCTATTTACTCCAGGCAGCATTTACAAGAGACAGTGTAGAGACAGTGTTGTCTCCTGATGTAATTATGTAATACAGTGGGAAAATTAGCATTTTCCTTTTTTTTTTTTTAATGTTATTTTTTAAAGTTTATCAGATTGTATTTTGGTGATATATTTATTTATTTGTTTATGTATTTATTTTTTCTCTTCCTTGATTCAGCAAAGGTATCTTTAGAACAAATAGCTTTTATTTATCTCATTTTTAGTTTCTTACTACATGAGTTCTGTAGGGGTGAAGGTAGGATGCCTACTTAAATGCTTCGAGGTTATCTTGATTACTCATTTGTAATTTAATTTTTGTTTTGAAAAAAACAGTTTCATTGAGTAGTCATCATATTTGCTTTTTGCACCAAGTGCTTCTCTCTGAGGCTTTACCTGGTTGCTTTATAAATTCCATAGGCTAGCATAATCCTTAATTCAGAAGAAATAGAATTTAAAATAAGATATTTGTATACATTTGTTTCTGATTTGTTCTCATAACTGAATTGCAACTTCAGTTCAACTCTTCTGTTTAGAAGGATATGCATCTTAAATCCATCCAGATTGGCTTGGACAGCATTGTTCCTGCCTTGAAATTGTGTGTCTTACTCTCTTTCAAAATAAAGGTGCAAAGAGAAGGTTTTATGTATCAACTACTTTTCTCAGTTCTCAGTTCCTATGAGATAATTCAGAATCCAAATTAAACTTTAAATAATTTTTTTCATAGTCATTTGCATTTCAAAAAATGAAGTGTCTGAAAAGTTGAAGTATCTTCACTGATAGATTGCTTAGGATTCTGATAGTCTGATAGAAATCTATTTTGATGTGGCCCAAAATTATACCACTTAAACAATTTTTGTTTTCTTACTTAATACCACATATGTTTTTCTTACTCTTTAAAAAGTAAACAAATAAGACATACCCCCCCCCCCCCCCCCCCCAAAAAAAAAAAAACACCTCCTTTAAAATGTCCATTTTCCTATCAAGAAATCTAACTAGTTTAGAGGCTCTCAAATATGAAGAGATTTTTCACTTCATTGCTGGCTTACATGACGTGCAGTTTTAATTTTTTATATATCCATTTACATTGTGTAGATCTATGTAACCATATGCAATTAATATACTGTTTTGTAGGTGTATGGGATGCGTGAATGTTGCCTTAGTTGCCTTGCTAAGTTAGAGTATTATTTCTGAAAGACCTCAGACTTTTTCTATCTCAAAGTTGGTGTCAAGGGAATTGAGCAGCAGGCAAAAAGTAAATGTTATGAAACTATTTCACCCACATCTTGCTTTATCTTCTGTGCTGTATAGAATCTCCTGTTGGGGAAAAAATTGGATTTGTAGTTGAAGATTAAATTGCACTGCATATGCCCGTTAGCTTCTTCTGAATATTATATGTTTTGCAATGCTTATTAAGGTATTTCAGATTTTGTATGAAAAATATACTAAGTGGAATAAAAATCCATCCTAAATACTAGAAATTACTGATTTAGTTTCTTCTCTTTGCCTCAAGTATATTCATTTTTAATTTCTGAGGATGTGCATGGATGGAAAATGGCCATGTGCTGAAATTTAGTTGGAGTTATAGAGCATCATTTTAATATGTTTGTAGCTTCACATCCAGGTACAATTTTATCTCTGTTTCTGAGTGCACACATAACGTTTCTACAATTTTACAGGAGAAATTGGACTTAAGGATTGATAAAAACTTTACAAGTTTAAACAAAAGTCTAAATAGAGTACATTTCAGATGCAGTAATGCAGGTTAAATATTGGTATTAGCCTTACACAAAATACTTTACAGATGGTAAAATAAGATATCACCTGAAAAAGTCTATTAAATCAGTTAAATAATGGAACATACAGCATGTAATGAAGTCTAGAGGAGAAACTATTCCATTTAATTGTGTTAAAAGGTTTTTTTCAACTTAGCAGCTGAAAAGATAAATGGAATAATTCCTCAATACTTCCTTGTATTTACTGAGCTTTGCTTTTTTGGGAAGCAAGTAACTATTTAGCAAGAAATAGTTACCAGTAGTCCAAATGATCGTTTAATGTAATGTTCTGTTATGGGAGATCATAGTGAAAGCAGAAGTAGCTATGGACTAAATGGAATGTGCAACTGTGGGAGACGGTCACTGAATGTACAAGAACATCAGCGTGTCTGTTTGAAGTTGAAAAATTCTTTTTTCTTACAATCATTCATGTTTGTATGCTGGCCAGTAGTCATGTTAGTTGATGCTTCTATAATGTTTTGTGCTCAAAAGAAAGAATAATGGCAGCAATTGGAAGATAAATTCAGAAGCAGTAGTTACAGTGCAAAAACCGAGTTAATCTGAGAATATTTTTAGCAGTTTTAGCAGTGCTAAATAAATTTGATTTTTTTTTTCTTGTTATAAAATACCAGGCTAAAATAAAGTGACTCACAGAAATTACAGCTTCCGTACTCATGGAAATATTGTTGTTTCTTTTTCTTAGCAAAATATGTTGTGTAACAGTGAATGATTTTTCTTTTGTGAATCCTAAAAGGGTTCCATCATCTTTTCTGGCCAATGATTAATATATCTTTTTAAAAGAAAATACTGTTAGCTATTGTTTTCACTCTTATGGCAAGATCCTTCTACAGCAAAACACAGCAGTTTGAAAGCAACGTATTTTCTAAAGAAAAACACGTACCTGATAATAATTATAATAATCATCAACCTTCTATTAGCTTTATGTTAAGCTACATTAAAAGTTTGTGTTAATTAGTTTTTATATAAGTTCCTGTAAAAAAGGACTTAACTAACTGAAGAGGCGGAGCTTAACAGTAAGTGAGCTAATGTTCATGGTTTGTACATCTGGAGAGAAGAGCTTGCCATATATTTTGTATTTGGTGGAAAGGATAGGCATCATCTTTCTATGATTCTTGCTCATAAAAATTAAAAAAAATATAGTGTGAAAGTAGAACTGTTTTATGAAACAACTTTGATGTATTATAAGCATAATGTGTTTTTTGTTCGTGTATACATACAGTCTATAATTATAAGGCCATTTAAATCATCTTCCTGGAATAATGTGGATTGTATTTTGAAAAGTATACTTTTCACGCCACTCAGCAAACTGCAGAAGGAACACATGTGGAGCCTTAGATGATGATGATGATGATGATGATGATGATGATGATGATGATGATGATGATGATGATGATGATTTACCTCAAGTCCTTTATAGGTGGGACATAAGGACACATTATATAACACAATAAAATGTATGGAAAGGAACCACATCGTTTTCCAAGTATAAAGATGCATTTTAGTGATATATGCAATCTGTTTATATCCATATGGCATACTTTTAATCCTGGTTATTTACCTTATTGTTCTTCCAATTCCTGTGTCATATGTCAATTTTGATACTTCCATAAAAAGCATGTCTACTCTGGGCACAGCTCTTGTGGTTTCAAGTAGATAGGCTGAAAAAAAATCCAACCATAAAGATGCTATATCTGTGCATTTAACTCTGAAGCTTTTCATGTAGATTTTAGAAAAGAAAATGATCAATTTCCTTTGCTACAGTTATTTCTAAATCATGCTGATGTATTTTGTTTTGAAAGTTTATTTTTCCACCCAAAATTTTAATGTATGCAGAATGTATGCAAATCACTGCTACATAAGGTAAGTCGCACAGCACAGAAAGATGCAATGATACAGAGAACTAAGGGAAAAACTAGCAACCTCCCATCCCTTTAGGCATATTTCCCCCCCCCCCCCCCCCCCCCCCCCCCTTGGGACTTCCCCTGCTCAGATACTGTGTTGTGTGTAATTGGATTGAAGCTCTTTCTGAACACTACTTTCTTCTCTTGACAGCATGGGGTAACCTTGGAAATGTTCTCAAGAGCCAGAGCAAGATTTCTGAAGCTGAAAGCGCCTACAGAAATGCCTTGTACTACCGCAGCAACATGGCTGATATGCTCTATAATTTGTAAGTATGTGTGGCTTTCCTGGGGTTGGATCCTTTGCAAAACCTGTTGTGAATGTAGCTATTGATTTCCCTGCTGGCAGTGGAGATGATTCTAGCTGTTACTTTGTACTGATCATTTCATTAGTAGTGCTCCTTAAGCTTTGAGGAGAACAGGATCTGTCCTTGGTCAATATTTCTGTATGTTCTTTTATCATTATTCTGACTTTAGAACAGGCAAACTTAGAAATTTGATTGCTTTAAAAGAAACAAAATTCTCACACTGAACAAAATGCAGATAGATGAGCTTGGCACCAGTACTGCTCCATATGTTTCTGACTCTGCTAAAATACAGAGGTGTTACTTAGACTTAAAAAGGAAGTCCAAATAACAGTGGGTGGGAGGAGTGAGTGTAAACACTTCCTAGCATAAGTCCATATCTCTCAGTTAGCTCCTGAACTGTTAAAATAGCTAAATACTTTCTGGAGCAGCTCTGCTCTACTCTCTTTCCTGCATTTGGGCACCCAACAGCCTGGACCCAGAATGGGGCTCTGCTGTGATGTGGACCCCTTCATGCAGGAGATGTCATGGAGAGCAGAGTCCAGATAAGGGCCATTGCGTATATAGTTGTGTAAGCTGTTTAGAAACAAAATGCCAAAAGTAAGTGCTACAGTACAAGTTGTATGAAAAAAATGAATGCAAATACTATACCTAATTGTTAAAATAAACAAATAACTAACTAGACTTTTTTACCAAGAAATCAGTTGCCCATTTCATTAGTTTGCCTTGCAGGTAAACATACGGGACATGCTTCTCTGCTTTTTCAGTAAAATTTAGTAGTACAATACCTATTCCAAAGTTGTTAGTGTATCTCAAAATTTGTATATTTTTAATAATCATACATTTAACATGTATGTGCATGCACAACATTTTTTGCCTCTGTTAGGCAATGTCTGTGAAAATGATATTTTTGAGAACAAACTCTTTTCACTTGTGTTTAAAGAAATAACTTTTGAATGCAGCAGGAGATTGTAGGAAAAAAAAAAGTGAAAAGATTGATATTCTTGAATTTTTTATACACAGTTGATTTGGGGGATGAAAATTATAACTATTAAATTTTTTTATATGCCTATACAGAAATACCAGAGTAATAAGAAGAAGGGTTGAGTGATAAAGACAGGGGATATAAAAGAAATCAAACTTCAGTAGTTTTGCTGTTCTGAAAGCAAGCCGAAATGTTCTGGCTTTACATTGATTTATAAAATGTATGCCTACAAGCCTTCATTTATGATAAATAGAAAACCTCTTGGAATTCCACTGAGTTTGTAAGAGGAATTTAACTAGAATTGTTGGAATATGCAGGGCATATAGTTACTATATGTACCCCTGAAAATAAAGAAAGTGTTTGCTATATGATGTGTTTATACATTTGCATATGCATAAAAGAATATCTAATTCTTAATCTAACAGTATCCTGAATGTAATAAAATCCTTTTTTTTTTTTCCTAAGTTTCACAAAAACATGAGCTACAGAAACTGAAAAATCTTTCATCATTATTTTCAATCTTTTTATTTATGCAGTCTTGTTTTTTCTGTTTGTTTGTTACTTCCATATCTATTATGGAAACTAAGTGGTAAATGGAATGGGCTTTGGTGCAGTAAGACACCAATCTAATTCAATATTTTCAGGGCAAACTCTGAAGAGCTTCCTTGCATGTTCAGCCTTTCCTTGGCACACAGTTATATGGGAGCCTTTACATTGTAATTGAAAAATATATCTTGTGTGTGATTATAGGAGGACAGTTAAATTTACTGTTTCTGGGTTTTAGGATGTGGCTTTAAAACTAAAGCAGTAATTTAGTAGATTTTTAGAAAGAAAGCACCCTTACAGTGATTTCTGATTTGTATGGTTTTAGCATAATGGATCGTAAGTCTATTTAAGCTTCACATATTCTTTGTTTTTTTTTCTTTGCATTTATACCCCAGTATTTGATACAAGTTAATAAGCACTTACAGCAGTATTCATACACAGCAGTAGCAAATCAAAGTGCTGTCTGATCAAGGAAGAAATTATTAAGGATTAACTCACAATTTTCAATGGATAATGATCAAAGACAAACTATATAAACAGAAGCATTTGGTGATATCAGTTCTGTTTTTTCAAGACACCATTTTGTGCTAAAATGTGCTGTTGCCTTAACAATTGTCAATTGATGTGTTAAAGCCTAGTGAATTTAGCAGGATGAAGAAATGGATGATTTTAGTAATACATTTTTATTTTCTGACTGTTATACCTTTGCAGCTCTACAGCAGCTCTGAGTTGCAGCTTCTTTTGCCATTCAGGACAATCTAAGCTGTGTGAATTTAGATTACATAATTACATAATCTCCCTTTGAACACTTGCCTGATTCAGAATGTGTCATTTGCCATTTTGTTCAAATGTGGCAATTACGTAACTATAAATAAATGCCTGCATTTTTAGAGAGCAGCAGACATGTAGTAAAGACCATATAATAAGATGCTTAGTATGGAGAAGGAAAATAAAAATACCACAAGACATTGGTCATATACATTGTAGAGAAGCACTAGATTTGGAAGATGAAGAGATCTTGACAAACTGTAATTCTCTAGAAAAATGTGTTTTCTCATGGCTTTCCCTCTCTCCAACAATCACCTGGGAAA